>OZ026625.1:95158036-95214036 GCA_964020975.1 Hermodice carunculata | reverse complement strand
CACACACACACACACATACACACACACACACACACACATGTATATATTCCTTATTTCGGATTCCGATAGAGGACACTAATTTTGACAAATTGTGTTGCTTCGTATAAAAAATCGACTGCATGTGCATAATTCGCGGGGCCATGAACTTGAACATTTTACATATGAAAGTAATGGTTTATTTATGTACATGATCATTTGAATAATTAATCATTAGTAGATGATCCTAAGGTGTGGAAAGCAAATGACCAGTGTTTATAATATACATGGTTGATCATATATCTGAATTTAATTGTCAAGAAATGTCAGTGTACAGACAGCATACTAAATAGAAGAAACGATGGGGCTTGTTTAGCAGATAAGCAATATCTCTCAACGGGAACTGAAGTTTCACCATATAAACTAAAGTATAAAACTGCTTATTACATTAGCAAACATATATAAATCGACTTGATTTTTCACTGTGGATGTATCGGATTGAAGAAAAAGGACCCCTATCAAACGACGGTAATCAAGCTACATCCACAGGATTGCTGTTGCTATCTGTCCTCGTTTATGCATCTTTCTAGATATCAATGAAAGTAAAATTGGGTTACCAATCGCGCCAATGTGAAATAGCTATCTATGTCTGAAAAAAATGAGAGAAGAAATTTTCCTTTTTCTAAACATCGAAATGAAAAAGCAATAGTTTGATAGAAAACCCAGTCAATTGCCCTTTTGCCGCCTGTGATGGATATGCTATGTATGGTATTTGCACGGTTAAGTGCATTTTAGTTTCGCTAAGCATTATGACTTGTGATTAATATCTATAGGATTTGTTGATGTGCTGGAAACTTGACAGGTCGTGGAAGCAGAAGTATAGCTGTGTGTGGGACAATAATGGCCAGCTACTCAAACCTGTTCAACGTTTCCCTGTTGTAGGTTCCGGTCGCAATGATCAACAACTATTGATTACCTAATTCATTATATATATATATATCATATTAATGATATTGGAATATGTGAAGAGTTGACAGGTGGAGGACCAATATCTGGGGTTAACTGATACACACACATGTACAAACCTTATAAACACACGTAGTATATATTGAAGATGTCCTGCAGTGACTTTTAACAACTACACTAGATCTTTTTTTTCTAGTAGCTGATGTCATTTAGGATATACATATGGATTTATATATTCTCATTGGTACGTGTACTACACCGGCGATAATAAATGCATTTGCAAAATAACACTCTGGTTGTTGGATGAAGTCCAGTATATACTACAGTACCTGATGTTGTTTGGGATACACTGGTACAAAGAGGTGCACAGAAGTTTGTATAAACCACACAGCTAAAGCTTTTCAGTGCTCCCCCTTCAAAGAACCCTGAATTTGTTTAGTAGCTGATTTTCAGTGGTGACAAACATGACCATTTCCATTGGTCATAGTCAACACAGTGGCCCTGCTTTAAAGAGATGCTTAGTTTGCCCTGGTTTTCAGTTCGAGTTTTGTGTTTTATCACTTTCGTAATTTTCAACATATAGTTCATTTACCTTCTAACAAGTGGAATTCTGAATTACATTTTGCAGTTATACAACAAAATGATGATGTTCCTGCTACTTCTTTTTATAATATTTTTGTACACGATGTCTATGATTAATTGACGTTGAGATACAAATCTAATAATCTGCACATAAAAATAGTTAGCCGGGGGCTGATTCAAACATGAAAAAACACCAAACAAACAAAAACTTTACAAATAGTCTTACGCAGGAAAAGAAGATACTAACACAACGGAAAGTCGCCTTATGGTTGTGATCAATGCAAAAATGGCCAAGAGCAGGTTGGGTGGGTCCTGCCTTAAGAATGTGGCTAAAGATTTCAATTGATGTGTGAAATCTGATTGATTTAAATTGCTTTTAAGTGTAAATTTGCCGAATGTGAAAAATAGTTTTTAGGCGACTTAACTTAGATTCCTTTGAAAGCATTGCATATGTAGCCGTCCTAAAATATAAGTATAACAATATTGTCTCATTTTCAGGTAGGCGTTAATGGTTGATTGAAACGGTGGTCATCAGAGTACTCGAATGCATGACAGAACAGGCTGGGATTGAGTTTTCCGAAGGATTGTATTTCGTTAATGTCACTATATGTTCGTTGTAGACTACTTCGTGCTTTTATACTGATAGACCCCTTCGATGCCGTTTAAGATCTTAAATACTGCTTTCTTAACGCTTTGAAATTTTTCATTTCTGCTGTGTGACACAAACTTCGTAAATGAAACATTAATTTCGGTGCATCAAATTACATTTGCCTGGCATGATAGTCAATGAGAGGGAAGTTCCTTCAAAAATTTCATTTTGACAGCTCTACATGTCAGCTTGAACATGCTGATTGTCACCTTCACATCATTTTTCATGTTCCAGCAAATGTTATAAGTATAGCAGTACATAGAAAAGGTGATAAATACAATTTTGGGACAAGCTATATTTTTTTATTTTTTGCGATATTGAAATACGACATTCTATCACTCTTCAAATAATATAGGGAAAGAGGGTTTATTTTTGCAAAGGTGTGTTTTCGTTAAGATAGGGGTTTCAAATGCATAATACATCCTTAAATTATCATCGCTCATCTAACATTATGGTACGGACTACAGTGCCAATATATCGGGGGGGGGGGGGGGGTGCTTTATTGAGCAAACTCAACATGCAATTATTATTTCACTGGCAGTGGTTTTTCTTTTATGTTTCTCATGCACTCACACCTCTCTATCATCAAAAATATATTTAAAGGAAAATGAATGGCAGGGCATGTTGTGTGAGCCACATATTCACATCACATTCTGAGCAACTATATGAACCACACACAACGTCCAACTATTCATTGCTCCTCTTTTGAAATTAAAGCTTAATACAAAGGCAAAGAATGGGAAAAATTACAATAAAGAACCACAAAACTAGGAAACAAGTCTGCATTTATTATAATTTGAGTTGTTGTACCATTTTGCCATCTTTTCCATGACATGAGCCATCTTTTCCAATCAGGCTTCTATACGTCTACCCTCAATTTGAAGTCAGTTGACTGAAAAATGTAGTTGTTTAAATGACAAACATGAGAACGATACTGAAAAAATAACAGAATACTGATTATTGTTTAATATAGGTACTGGATAATAGACTCTACATCAACAAATTGCAAAAATGAAAAAAAGCAGAGGAGTGTATCATACATCATTAAGTGACGTTAATTACTTAGCCTCACACCTGACTCTACTTTCATTTTATTATTTTACCTCATTAGTAATTACATTTTTTTTGTATTTTTTTTTTATCCAGGCCGAAACCTGAATTGGCGTTTTCGTTTCATTTTGGATAATTTTGTAATATTGGATAATCTGACATATCATTCATATAAATATAAAACTTTGATAAGTTATCTAAGTTGTAATACACTAAAAAAGGAGAAAAGATAAATAGAATCATCCTACGTCCACAGATAGTGTGTGTTTGTCGGCAAATGTTGCTCAGTAAACTGAAACAAAGCCACTTAACCAATTGATAAGATGGTCGCGTTTGGCAGCACACGCTGTTGGTGATCTAGCAGAAATCATACGAGATTATTGTCATACTTAATTTTAATTGAATGTAACCACCATAATACTAGGACAGTATAACATTTGAAGAAACATATGTGTATTATTGTTGTGGAGCGCAAGCCCCTCGAATATTTTTGTTTTGCGTTCCTGATCACGTATGTGACGGTAACAGTCAGCCATGATAAAATTTCACAGCGCGGAAAGAACGCACAGCCGCATCCAACAGAATCACGCTGCCCCAGCTTCATAATATTGCCTACATTTGTATGAGTATGTGTCATTCTTAAAGCCTATTTTTGCTGGCATGGGTTATCGAGATGTAGTGATCCTTATACTCCAGTATTGGAATATGTCACTTTTGACCATGTATAAAGCATCTTATGGTGCATGCTTCTCCAGATTCACCTATTTTGCACAAGCATATTCTATGGTAGCACGACCAAGCCTTAACTGTGCCAAGTTACATGATCAAACTAAAGATTTAAATTGCATTGTAAACCAGAATTGCCCATGGGTTTATCTGTGAGGATCGTCAGAAGGTATGGCCCTGACCAAATCAGTATCTAACTGTAGTTTTCAAAACAATAACCACAACCCTTTCTTTCGGGCTGTGGAATAAAGATGGTTAGGAACAAGTGTACCTCCCTCGTAGATGAGCCTGTGGTGATGAAAAATTGTTGTATCGAGAAAGAAAACTGTGATATCTGGGTTAGAATGGTCTGCTAATGACATTGAAAAAATTATCCAGGTCAAAGTTACTGTTTTCTTTAAACAACTGGTGTAATATGCAAGGCGCATACACTGATCAGGTGTTTCACCATTCGTTACCAACTTCCTGACCGTATATCTAGATGAACGTGACTTCAGCATGTCCCACTTTGTCGGCAGACCACTCCCCGGCAGTCAATGTTCATCACAGACCCATCATTATTGCATTCAAAGCGCAGAAAGCCAAATATATGGTTTGCAAGGATTATAATTTGCTTATAGGGGAGAGATGAGGCCCTGACTCAAAATCACTACTCCCTGGGCTATCATATGGGGTCCCTAAAACGGGAAGTGGTTATTCACGATACAGTTTAGTGGTGCAGGCTTTGCTGCTATATCAGTTTAGTGGTCCAGGTTTTGCCGCTATGATAAAATTACTGTGCATGTATACTGGACAACACCTTTCTGGCAATCAGTCTTGCTTGGGTATGCATTATTTGGTTACCTGATGATCTTTGCAAGTTAATTTCAACTTATCATAATCAATTTTGATTTAACTGTGCTCCTCAGTGTGCTGTTCTTGCTGTCAAGCTCCAACTGCTTACATGTACGCCACATATATGAATTGTGCTCGTTGCACCATACTTTTGATATACTAGTCTATATTCTATTATATATGTTGCACACTTTGCGAGATCTAGCAAATTTTGTGGACTTTTATGCCTCTTATCATAAGGTATAGGTACGACAGATTTCATAAACACGTGTAACCGGTTATATGGTATGCTAGTTTGGATCTAATATTCTTCCTTCTTCTATTCATATTCAAGGTTAAGATTGCTTTTGACATGTATGCATACCTTGTTCAAAGATGAACATGAAAAAACTGACTTAACAGCATTCAAGTTTATAAGTGAACATGGAATTATATGTAAGCCTTCACATAAAGCATAGAGTATCTGGTATATGGAGCCAAATATGGACAAACATCATACTTTTGTAAAGATTTAAAATTTATTATGAATGAACATTCTGGCATATGCCTATTAATGTGAAATTGTGTTCAAAGATAACACAAGCTAATGAAAAATGTTTGCCATTACATGGTTTTGTTCTTCTCGTTGGTGATGCCGACCAACTTACACTTGCGGGAGGCAAAACGTTGTTTGGAAACCATGTCACAGATTGGAACCAACTGCAAAAACCTGTCAAAGCCACTCAAAATAATTGGTGAGCACAAAGGATATTGCACACTTCGTATAAATACATGGTGACAAGTTTAATCCTGGTGCTTACAAGATGCATTGAAAAAGATTTGGTTGCCTTTAAAAAAGGCAAAAAATATCGAAGTGAACAGATATAGGTTTCAAATATATAGGTCTTCCACAAAAACAGTAATTACTAGCTGGAGCCACACTCTTGCTTTGAAATTATGAATCTACACTTTGTTGTGGTTGATATCCATCAAAAAGAGACCACTCAATCTTATTTCAACTAATCTCTCTCTCTCTCTCTCTCTCTCTCTCTCTCTCTCTCTCTCTCTCTCTCTCTCTCTCTCTCTCTCTCTCTCTCTCTCTCTCTCTCTCTTCCCCCCTGTGTATTATATTATTTAAATCAATGTAAATACCTTGAAATTGATTTATCGTCTATAACTACAAGATGCTACTTATGTGATTGGGATAAATATCAGATGTCGTGACCACCTCATGGAGTCGGCTAATAACATAAATATTCAGCCCGTTTGCTATACAGAAACCTGACAGTACTTACTTTTGTCCTATTTCTTATGAAAGAACTACATTTTAATCAAGGTTAAGATGGTGATTCGGTTTTTTTTTTTTTTTTGGTATTTTTTTTCGACATAAGATACACATCTATTGCAGATATCATTAAACTAAAAGACAAACTCTTATACGTTCTTAGATAAACGATGGTACAGCATGTTAACTATTGAAAGTGTGGATCCTGATTTTAACTGCTTTTGATGAGAAAATCATAAAAAATCTCAAAGTATCAGCCCTTTTGTTAGAGTGGAGTGTTTCAGTTAACACAAAATTGAAAAACAAAGTCATTTCTGGAGCTGTATACACAGCACCTATACCTTCCATTGACAAAGTCAATAAATTGTTTTAAAAAAATCATGCAACAATTGGTTATTTACTGAATTTTCCCTAAAAATGTAAACTGTAGAATGTACACTGGCAGCTTAAGACAATTCCGATAACATGTGACCAAGTGAATTTCAATGATTCAATAACCTATCCTTGAAGTGTGTGTGTGTGTGGGGGGGGATGTACTGTTAAACAGCTTGAAGAGATTTTGTTAAACAAGTGAGAAAATTGATTTTGTGAATTTTTGGAACATCCCTTAAATTGTGAACCAGTTGCACTTCAAAAGTAAGAAATATGCTTTAAAAGGCAAACAAATTGTTCTTCGTCCATGTAAGCACTTTTTTTTTCAACTTCACAATGTATATTCATCATATGTATTTTTTCCATATACATATATTTTCGTAGATAAGGATTGATGATGAAAGGATGTTGACTGAATTTATGAAATATAGTTCGCAAACTAAGGAAAGTACCTTCAAATTCAACATTGACTTGTTCATTGTGTGTGATTCTTGAAAAAAAAAATCAGGAATGTTCCTTGTGTTTGCAAATCATCATCATCATCATCATCATCATCATCATCATCATCATCATCATCATCATCATCATCATCATCATCATCATCATCATCATCATCATCATCATCATTGTGAATTTATTTAGAGCTTTGGTAAGACTTCAGTATGTTCCTTCATACTTCGAGTATGCATTTTTGTACCAATTTTTAAAAAAGGGGGGGTGGGTAATGATCCCCAGTCCAGAGATGATTGTATGGGTACCTAATTGGCGACTGCATTATCCAAAATATGAGCTACGACTAAGTTTGATAGATTGAAACTTTGGTTAAAACTGATTAATTATCCTCATCTTCTAAACTGTGCTATAAGAGAACGTGTGCCATGTCTCAGTGCCCCTTTCCTAATATGGGAAACTGCTGTTTATTTCAAGTAAAAGGGTGAAAAGCTATATGTTGCTTTTCTCGATACAAGAAAAGCTTTTGACACAGTGTGGATAGAGGGGATATTTTACAAGTTGCATTGCCTTGAGTTCAAAGGACAGAGCTGGTTAATGGTGCAGAAAATTAATCAAAACCATATGACATTGTGGGGCTAGACGGGACCATGTCTTGGTGGTTCCCTATTCAGCAAGGTATTAAACAGGGAGGTGTGTTCTCTATATTCCAATATACGGTTTTGCGACATGACTTACTGGTGGACATAGAAAACAGTGAGTATGGCATGTCAATTCATAGTATTAATGTGTCCTCCCCAACAGTCGCAGACGGCATGTCACTTTTGGCAGAGACGGAAGTAGCTCTAAATGGTATTTTACATTATGTACATGATCACAACTATAAGTGGCGTCTTGCACACAATCATAAGAAATCTGGGGTCCTAGTTTTTAATGAATTCAAAACGAAAAATAAAGCAAAACAGAAAGCAACGGAAATTCTGGATGGGAGACAAGAGCATAATGGACCTACACATGGAGGCATAGAAATACGAGTTGATGATATGGGAGAAGAAAGTGTGAATGACCTTATAAGAAGGGGAAGGCGAGCACTCTATGCTGCCACAGGTCTCGGTATCCGTGAAGGAGGTAGTAACCCTCTCACAGCTGCCAAAATATACAAATCTGTTTGTCTGCCTATTGCTTTATATGGCAGGGAGGTGTGGATTCTTAAGAACCAGAACCTAAATTCCCTGAGTGTGTCGCACAAGCAAGCGACTAGAAGGGTTCAAAATTTGTGATAGAAATTCTTGATAGCGGACGTAGGTTTCCTTATAAGTATGCGTCGAAGCGTGAAGTGTAGGCTAAAGTTAGACTAAGAGGGAGGGATGAATAGTATAGATCCATCAACGAAAATGCCAAACTGGATGTGTTTTCCATGGTAGTTGTGGATATAGAACCGCAACATTGGTGGTTCTTGCCTGTAATGAACCTATGTTATTAAGGTGTGTTACTGCAATGATATAACTGATATTCGGGAAGCATTGTTTGAAAATAAATGAAGGTAGAATGGTTGCCTTTGGCTGTCATCTCCGATTATGTACTCTTTGTAACTTAAAGCAGGTTGAGGACTTTCGACATTTCATCTTGATATGTAATAAATGCGACCATATCAGGCAAACGATGTTCAGGGAGGTCTGCGACGTGATCCCGAATTTCACTAGTAGGAACGAAGATGAGCAGTTTTGCATAATTTTTGCTGGGGGTAAAGATCAAACAAGACGTGATCAATACTGAATACTGAGAATTTGTTGTCAGTATGTGTCTCACATGTTCCATATAAGACTCAGAGCTGAGAAGTGGACAAACATAAAAGATATAGTATGTTACTTACCAGACCTGAACAGCCATATATTTAGCGTGGATGCAATCGTTTAGATGAATATATATCTGTAGTTTTGATACCTCTCCTCCCTTATTACATTTTCTTATACGTTTATCATACTGTGACTTATACACCACAAGATATGATGTATGTGGCCTTGCAATGTAGTGTATGCTGTATTCTATTCAGCAAATGGAGGGAAAAATATATATTCTTCTTCTTTCTCTTCTTCTTCTTCTTCTTCTTCTTCTTCTTCTTCTTCTTCTTCTTCTTCTTCTTCTTCTTCTTCTTCTTCTTCTTATAAATTTTACACACACACACACACACACACACACATATATATATGTATATATATATATATATATATATATATATATATATATATATATATATATATATATATATATATATATATATATAGAGAGAGAGAGAGAGAGAGAGAGAGAACTTATAAAATGTCAAAACGTAAAGAAAACTCCTGTAAAATAACTGACAATTCCAAGCACTATCACAGCAAGAAAATTATTTGGTCTGAATGCAAGGAAAAGTGTTTTATTTCTTTCAGGATTCAGCAGTTTGTGAAATGTCAAACAACACATACACATGTAGATGTTTAAAAATTCGGGTGGAAAAAATACTGTGGTTGTCACGCAAAGCACCCTTTTTGGGCAACGGCGTGCACCTGCGAGCGTATATTTGACTTGACATGAGGTAACAGATAATATGTCCAACACACAACATGCATACATACATAATCATGGCTACCTTATACAATTCTTATATATTACTCTTTGTTATAATTCACCAGGACATCATGGCATCTTTCAATTTTTGTCTTGAAGTTTTG
Organism: Hermodice carunculata; assembly: GCA_964020975.1. Taxonomy (NCBI): domain Eukaryota; kingdom Metazoa; phylum Annelida; class Polychaeta; order Eunicida; family Amphinomidae; genus Hermodice; species Hermodice carunculata. The sequence goes on along the minus strand of OZ026625.1, from coordinate 95,204,456 downwards.
TACATGCACTTGAAGGCGACTGGTATCAAAGGTTGCAGGTTCAAGTCCCGCTCAATCTGAACATGAAATATTATTAACAAGTCATACCGAGTTTGTTAGTATTTTTTTTTCTCTGTGGAGGCCGTTGAAGTGAACATGCATCATGTAAAGTCATTTATTGGCCTTATTTCTATTTTTTATCCCGCCAAACAATGATCACATATTGCACAGTTTGGTTACTCTAATGGTGATGCAAACGCTATGCATATAAAAATATTTGTTGAACTGTGAACCTACGGACCAGGTGACCCACCAGCCAATGAACCCGCCGACTATTGGATCTGCAGAATTTGGATATTGCAGGACCCTTAGTCTGCCAGTGTATTGGTCAGCGGATATCAACAAAATATGGCAATCAATTACTAGCATGGTCTTATAAGGTAATCCACGCTTCAGGTTATCTAGCAGAGACCCTTGTGGTCACTGTGAGCTTTCATAACGAATTATAAACTTTCCAATTATACACGGCACAATATATTAAAACAAATCATATATGCAATGTTGTTGGGTCATTCGTGTCCCTTCTATGACATGTCCATTCTCTGGTGTGTATAGTGAACCTTGGGGACTGTCGAATATGATAAAAGATAAAAACGTCAAACGAGTATGCAGTGGTATCAGCAGTAGGCCACAATGACTGTAAGACAAGTATGTCTTACAGATGGGTTGGATGCCTCATCAAAACCTGGTGATTATTTTTCCGAATATTGATTGGTAGATATATGAAGTCAGAGTAAAACAAGGTGATGCAATGACAAACCCTACATTTACGAAGTTATCCAGTAAGTTAGCCTTTGCTCATCACCACAACACCAAGGTGAGGCTGTCACTGATTATGACCCATAGTATCGCCTGATAGGAAAAGATATTTCCATAAATGATGTAGAGATGGATAGGGAATGGGAACGAAAGCAGAACTACTCTGGTCCACATTTGTTTTGTACTCATTTGGCAAATTGGCAACCCTTTTAATCCCTGAACTCAGTTAAATGTCGAAGACAGCAACATCCAGTGCTTTACTATGCCTTTAAAACATGGTGAATTTCCATACCACTATATTTTTTATTGCATATGTAATTTGATTTTAAGGTTTTGTAGCTGGCATTTACCAGTTCTAAGAAAAAATCTCTTCAATGTATTAATGAAACCAGTAAAGGACAAACAACTTCAAAAAAAAAAAAAAAAAAAAAAAAAAAAAAAGAAAAAGAAAAAAAAAAAAAAGAAAAATGCAGGGACAGCCTGCATTCTGAACAAGAGCTGTTTCCAGCTAGCTTTCATCAACAAATATTGATCAATGCAGGGTTGTCATCGCGGCGTAAGTCCATAAACCACAAGCGGATTTGAGTTTGTTTTTTTTAACACTAAAATTGAAAAAAAAAAATGTATTTGATGAAACATTTTCAAAAATTGCCTCCTGGAGAAAAAATGTCAGTTTACATCATTGATAAGTAGATCACAAACCCACAACCTGACATAAATGATCTTATTCACTCTACCCAACGAAATCATATTGTATACTGAACCAAACAAATAACGCAACTTTTTCATTTGGGTTTATTTTCACATTGGAACTGTATTTAAAGTTCAGAAATATACGAACCGTTGTTAAATCAGTCTAAAATAATGCACCAAGTAGTGTGACCTCAAGGTCGAGTACCCTGACCTTGCCATGTGGTCATTGTCATGAATCAAGAGTGACTACAGCAGGCTATTTTACGCAAGTCTCTGACACCTGAAATTAAGGTTGCCAAGTCTTTGATTCTGGGACAGGAAAAGGCCACATTGAAATCAGCCCAAGTGTAACTGTGTGCGAGGATATAAGGCTTTCAAAGTTTGGTGGTTGTGCTGAATCAAGAACAACTGCAGGATTCAGTGTTACCCACATGACTAAAACATTCACACCTTTACTGGTTGGGTGTAGCCCCTCATGGGCAATAAAAGGGCAGCATGGGATTCATTTGGCACAGTATTCCAAGAACTATGGGTCGATTATCAACAGTAGATCGGGAGAGAGGAATTGGCATACTACAGGCTGGTTTATCTGCAGCAGAGGTGGCAAGAAGACTGCAAGTCCACAAATCCACTATATCCAGACTTGCTACAAGATTCCAGGAGACTGGGGCCACAGCTGATAGACAGCATCCTGGGAGACCATGAAAAACCACACCTGCACAAGACAGACACATCAGGGTGTCACATCTGCAGAACAGAACTCGACCAGCCACTAGAACTGCACAACTTCTGTTTCTCTGGCATTTCTTTCCAATCCTCTGTAGACTTCTAATCCGGCTTCTTGTTTTTCTGCATATGCGATTGCTTCATCGAGGTTTGCTGGTCTTGCTTCCACCACTATTTTCTTTGCTAGGTCTGAGCTGTACAGTGCTTTTGTGTAGGCTCTGATGATGGTTCTCTCGGCATCTGGACTTCTGGTTCCTGGATAGGCTTTCACTGCGGCTTCTCTGAATCTTCTGTTGAAGGCTCCCAAGCTTTCGTATGATGACTGAGCGATCTTCTCCACTTCACTCTTTAGGCGTTCGTCCTAATTCGCAGACAGGAAAGCTTTTCGGATGTGCTCACGTAGGTCAGCCCACGGTGTCTGTATTCGGTTGGCTTGAAGTCCTAGGAATCTCTCCACTTCTTTCTTCAATGGTCCGGTTATCATTCTGGTCGCAATCTGTACGGTGGCTCCTTTATACGGGTGGACTTATTGGAATGGTCATCTCCACTTCTTCGATCCATTCTCTCACTTCCGCTGGTATGTTGCCGTCACACTTGCGTATTGTTTGTACTAAGTTTTTCAATTTCAGTCGGTGTTTCTCCTCCGTGTGTCGTTGTCCCATGTTCTGGTTTAAATTGTTGAACATGTCCGCAATTCCGTCCGTCAGGATTTTAAACTGTCCAGCATCCATTTTTATCTGCTTTCTCTCTTCTTTCTGCTTCTCTGGCTCGTTTTCTTGCAACTTTCTGTTTCAGGCGTTGTACTGTTCTTTCTCAATATCTTTGGTTTCGTCTCACTTGGCCTCTTCTTTCTCTTTCTTCTCTCCGTCGAGCAAGGAATCTTTGTCTTGACTTCAACCACGATTCGGTGATCCTTATCCTGGCAATTCCACTAGGCTTGATTTCTGGCGATGCATTTGGCGTTCTGTCTGTTGCTGTTTCCTCTTCTTCATCGCTGCTTATTAATATGTATTCTGGTGTTGATGGTCGAATTTCTTCCGTCTCTGATTCACTTGAGATAATAATGTAGTCCATTGATACCTTCTCGGCATCCTTGTAGTTTTGTTCCGACGATCCTGGAGTCCTCTTGATCCTGGAGTCTTCTGATCCTGTAGTTTTCTTGATCCTGGAGTTTTCTTCTTCTTGATGATCCTGACCAAATATGTAAAGTGCCACTGGTCCGAACTTAGTTTCCGAAGCTTGTTGTACGCATCTGACTGTTTTGGTTGTCTTGTTTCAGAAGTTTAGTGGCATCATTTACACATGGGTCTGTGTATTCTCCAAGTTCGGCTGAGCCTTTAGTATCTCAGTCTTCATTGAATAGAAACTCCGGATTCATTTCCACTTTCAATGGTTTATTCTGCATAGCAAGTATACAGAGTCTGGACGGTACATCGAGATGGTCCGTCGAGTCCTGGTTGGAATGGTTCTTCTCAGTGATGGTTTATAGAGCGCTGTCCCCACACTCTCTGATTCTCTGTACTGAGAGTGCTCTATTCATATTCTCCAAAATGTGAGATTTCATCCGATTTCATCATCCTCTCATTAAAATTGTTTGTGACAGTCTTTTCCTGTCATCAATTCTCTATTTCCTGTCATTACTCTTAATATGTGTAGGAGTAGACATCTCCGAGACTGCATTCAGTGCCCTCTATTCCACTTCCTAACAACTAAATCCATTCCACCGGAAATAACCTTTAAGGGTCAACTTTCAAGTACACAAAGTTCAAATATAACTTTAAATGTTAAACCATGATTTTTATACCAAATTGTTCCTTGTTCTATACCGAATCCAAATATTATACTCTCCCCACACAATGTGGTTCATTGTTGTAAATATAGTAGGATTTGTAACAACTCATAGTACACACTATCCATTCATCTTTATAAATCTCTAATTTCATTCATTGACATCAAAATATTATGAATGAAATAATTGCAGAAGTGGAACTTCCGTCATTGATAACATCACAGCTGCATCACTAATTAACAGTGTTGCGCATGTTCACTTGTCAAGTTGTGATAACCACTTCCCCATTCAATGTTGTGTATATGATGAATGTACATCCTGTTGACTCTTTGCAAACATTAACTCTTTTGTTGACTCTTAGTTTTCCCTTAAAGTTTCATATATATGTTTTCTTAAAGATGGCGATCTTTACACTATGTTTTCAAACTGAGCAAAGGGACAAATCTTTCCACCGCATTCCAGATCCACCAGGTGCAACAGTGATTAAGAACAATTCTTGGATGTCGGTGAGTGGAGCAAATATAGGGTTAAAAAAGGATCCCCCCCCCAAAAAAAAAAGTTGCTTCGATTCCCAGATAATTTATATGGTCACATGAGCAAGATGTTTTTCAAATAAAAAACCTGACAACTCAGATATCAAATAAATTTAAGCACTTCTTGTTGATATTCTTCGAGTTTCGCAGAAACGTTTTAGTGGGAATTATGTTTTTTAGACCACATATAGAGCACCATTCGGATCAAGTTTTTGTATAGTTGTTCTCAGCATCCTGAAATGTTGTTGTTTGTTTTCTTTTCTTTTTCATCGACGGTAAACCACCACCACCATCCTCCTCCTCCTCCTCCTCCTCCTCCTCCTCCTCCTCCTCCTCCTCCTCCTCCTCCTCCTCCTCCTCCTCCTCCTCCTCCTCATTTTAAAATTCAAATTTTAAATGCCATGAAGTAATCCCTGTGAGTTGATTCATTTTCGATTTAATGGATGACCTTTCAGCAGATCTCATTCCAACTAACTATTAAATGTGCCAGCAACCCAACTTATTCACACCAAATGACACTTCATTAACATAAGAGCCACACGAGTTTTTATTTCGAAACTCAAAGGAAAGGAATAGGTAGCGCTTTTCATACATGAAACCCTGAAGAAACCGTGAAACCCTGATGGTTAGGGGACAGAATGGTAATGGTCCGAGTACTTTGCCTGAAGGCTGCTGCCTCGAAAAATGTGAAACAACAGGATTTTACTTCAGCAGCGTTACCAGACACCACCTTCACTCTGCAAATGAGGTTGAAATGCAGAGTATCAAAGCAACGTACCACTGACTTTATGACATTTTGATGTATAAGTGAACGAATAGGAAATGCAGTATGGAGGACAACATCCCTCTCCTAATTTATGACAGGTACCCACACAAAGCTAGTTTAAATCCATTCAGTGCTAGAGTTTCTTAACTTTGATAAATATTTTGTCACATATGGGCATTTTATAAAGAGTCAGATACAATTATTTGGTTTACATTCTTACTATATCACTTATATAACAGCTCAAATCCACCTGATATCTATTTTCCTTTTTACCTAGAAGCTTCAAAACACAATCACTTTATTAATTTTTATTGTACCTGTTTTACTAGCTTTTGGAATGGAAGTAAAGAACCAGAGTCAGTCACAGTTGTCAAAATCTATACTTGCTTCAGCAAATTAGTTCAGAAAAACATAGTTTGTCTGATATTTATAAACTTTGAACATTATAGAGAGACTTAAGCCACAGAGAACACAGCTCAAAGCCAATGAAGTATTACTCGGTTAGTTGAAGAAACACAAATTTTACTCTACTTGAGAGAGACAGTCAGCTATAAAAGGTAGCTGGTGGTTTTAAGCCAGTCCTCTCAACCTTTCAAATATTCTTCATTAACTAAAGACTCCAATGTTTCCAAAAAATATGGGCCTAACTATTTAAAACCAAAATTTCGTCACTTGTGCCAAACAAACAAAAATTAAATAGTGGCCTGTCACTTTATGGCTCCCCTGACTTGTCAATCAGTTGAGTGTACAGCAAAACAAAGAAAGAACAAAGACAGACAGACAGACAGACAGACCGATTAAGGAAGAAAGAAGGACGATGGGCAATTATCCATGACACGCAGGCACCATAAGGTGGCCCAAGTGGACTATTACTGCCACGTGGGAATAATTTACCTTGTTAAATTCATTATGATCACATTTGCCATATAATTTGTAGTTTAATTTATTATTATCATTAATTGTCATTATGTCTAATATCGCAATTCAATTTATGTTCTTTTAAAAAAAAAAGACATCCCTATTCATTATATGTTCTTTTAAATTCCAAATAATCAGGTCATATTTTTGAAATATATTCTCGAAAGTGTCTATTATTAATACTTAATAGGTCATCATTGTATTTAAATGTGAACTTAATACATCTATCATTGAATCTTTTTTTCGTTTTACAACTTTACTAGAAACATATAGTCATGTTTAAGTTAATTATATGTGACCCAAAGGATGGACGTATGTGTTATCAATCAAAATTTCACTAACTCAGGGAACTGATCATATTCAAATGCAGGCTGGCCATCTTTCAGACCACTACCAAAATATACACCTTTCTAAGATATGCTCACTTTCTGACGTTATTTTTGCGTATGGTTTTACATATAGGAGACCTGATAGATTCTTTCAAATGGGAATGAGGAATAATTGTGCATACAGATGTCCTAAGATATAAGATAAAAATGGAATGAATGCACTATTTTCGGGGGGGGGGGGGGTACTTTAGTGGTCTTAACCATACATGGTCCAAAGTAGAAATAAGTTACTCGATAACATATATAGATTACAAATGCTTGTGATGTTGATGATAATAATGAAAGAAATGACTCACCAAAACAAAAATACACACATAACAGTGGCGTGTCTGAAAAGAGACAGGATAATAGAACCAATGACTGACCAAAAACAGATATATGGACATTGCAATGGCATGTCCGAAAAAGGAATGGGCTAATGTGAGCTGTAACTCACCAAAACAAATATAGACATTAAAGTGGTGTGTCTGAACAAGAAGGGGATGATATTTTGACATTTATGTTATACTGTTTTTTTCCGACAATGCTGACCGCAGAAACATATGGGAGAAGGACAGTGTCACTATAGTGCCGAAGGTAGTGGGTTCGAATCCCATACAGGTCGACATAAATATATTGTATTTTTCACTTGATAATACTCTATTGGTTTCGAAGTGCTGTGGGCCATTGCTCCGACTTCGAAATTATATTAGAGGTGTATTTCATAAATTGTCGGTCTGTGGAAGTGCCCTACCATGTCAATGTACAAGCCACACCTGCTATAACATCACCCTGGGTCCTTGGTCAACCTTTTTGGGTTGTCCCGATGGCCTAGAGGTCAGCGTGTTGGACTTTACATCTGGCTAGGCGAGTGTGCCGAAGGTAGTGGGTTCGAATCCCATACAGGTCGACATAAATATATCGTATTTTTCATTTGTTCTGCAACAAGGCTCACGAAAGTTCAGACTTTTTAGTTTTTTTCTCCGACATCTTTGGGTTTGAAAATTCCACATATTGTATTTTGTCATGGCGAGATGACGTCTTTTCCTATGCGTTTCTCTTTCAAATGTGCAAATTAAGATGCAGTTTTATATAATTGACATTCGTTTCCAAACCTGTCCATAGATACCACACGGAATGCAGCATAATATCAAAGTTATTCAACAGAAATTGGTTACAACGTTGGCTAGGTATAGGCGATGCACACTTAAACTAATGGTGCAACAAAATACTTTAATGCATGTTAATGAGCCACAGCCCTTCAATTGTCCTCGAAATAAGAAATGACTATGCTTATCAGATTAATTAGCATTAGTAAACCTTTAGGAACAGCGAAGGGATGCCATCTATACCTAAGTAGCTCACCTTTGTACTACTCATAGTAACACTGGAAGAATTGTGTAAAATGTGTCGAGATACAAGTTGTCTCTGTGTTTGCAAAAAGGGACTTGAAGATCTTGCGACTAAAATTCTCTCTCTCTCTCTCTCTCTACTTATATATATATATATATATATATATATATATATATATATATATATATATATATATATATATATATATATATGTATATTGTCCATTGCATAATCCGAAGAAAGGGAGGTTATAAATTACATGTAACATTTTGCAATCATTGATTTGGATCTATGAATGTATATCCCAAATATCTGTTTAACTGAAACATATTATTTTTCACACTGACCTCAATACAATAAGTAGATTGATGAATGCCAAAAGTATTTGGGTTTGAATATAGAGCACTGGTGTGGCCTAAACATCTCTTTCTATTCGTGCATTTCTGTCAATATTTGCTTTAATGTAGGAGAAAACCATGAAGGACCAACACCAAAGCAGTTGATCTGTTACTCAGCTTTAGATTTGAGCCAAAATTGCTTCCCAGTAGAAAATGATACCCATGCCCTTATTAGAATATCATAGTATGAGTAATAAATTACAAATATACATTTGTCTTGCATAATAAAATCCGCACTCAAAGACTCGAAATGTTTTGCTACGTCAAGTAGCTTTTACTTGGAACTTAAAATATGGACACCTTTTAATGACTGTTCGAAAAACAATGCTTATTGGTGCCAAAAGTTTCTGCTTCTTGACCCACCTTCTCCCGTGGTCACAAAACATCATATATATTTCTTACTTAAATAAATACCGCCCCCAATCTGAGACAACTCCCTACAGAGTTCGTCATTTGTGCTGAAATAAATACAATGAGCTGTGCCATGTCGATTGTGGAATTCACGCACAATTGCCTCCTTGAAGCATTATTTTCAGTAATAGGAATTTGGTGCACTTGGTATGTACGTTTTCTATTTTTGGCCCATGTGATTTGGCCCAAAAGTTCAAAACGTCACAGGTCTGTGGTCTCAAAACATAAACGATAGTTACCAGAGCAAGGAACACGGTGAACAAAAATATGTTTCACAAATTAAAAAAAAAAAAAAGCAGTGTGTCTCATCATCTTATATTTCAGTCACATTTACGGGATTATTTGCTTCACTATATTGACCTAACGTTCAGTTTTTATATGATGGTTATATTTTTATGGCCACAAGTGCATGGTTTATATGGGTGTGGAAGTGCATTTATTGTGGGATGGGCAATACAATATAATGCAAGTTCTGTTCTGGGCTTTGTTCATGCAATGGCCTTTCCAGCACTCTGCACTTTCTTACCCTGCTTTTGGTGAAACTATCAAGGAAAGTGCAAGACCAATGTTTGTGAACTTTTCTTGTGACATATTTTGACACGCTGCCCAGGGTGCCATTCCAAGGCCAAAAACATAAATAAATAATAAAAATCCTAAGTTGATACCTCTTCTTATGACGATATTGCACCGTGAAAATTTTTGTATATTTTCGTTAGGATTTTTGCGATTGTGGACTTGCTATTGGTACCTTATTTTACTCACATCTGCTGGTATTGTTTCCTGCAGTCAGCACTGCATCATCGTCATGCTATATCACGATATTTCCTTGGCTCACGTGAATGTGTTTCAGCCACGTTATGTGTAAAATTGCAAGGGCCGTTGAAGCGTATCAATCGTTTTAATGTAATGTATCATGTTATCAGTCCCATTGGATTTATATCCCAAACATTTGCTCATGACCGATTTGAAATAATTAAAATATCAGGAATATATCTACAAACAGTAAGCAGTCTTTATATCAATATTACACTTAACTACACTTCAACATCTGGTTGTTCCTTGTATTTATATGATGTTTGGTCTTCCAATAATCTAAGTTTAATTGATACAATTTATTTCAGAGGTACAGATTATTATGCACATGGCCAGGAAACTATAAAAAATGTCCATCTTGTTTCTTTGAGTAATACAATCACCATACGTGTATGCATTAGGAAGGAACTTACGTATGTACAATTATTTTACCAGAGTGTGTCCGTTTCATTGTCATCTGACATGGACAGCACTGTTTGTCGAAACGTTTACTACTACACTCTGCTTTGTCTGGAAGCAGAGATCAGCTTTATTCCTTTGGTCCAAATACGGAAGCAACTATTTCAGTGTATCCAAATTTATGTACAACTGTGCACAGAAAAGCCTCGTCAAGCTGCAAAAACACTATTTCATAGATATGAAGCAAAACACCGAGTATCCACTTTCAGTTGTGGCAGATTATTATTTGATAATAGCATGGGATGGCAGAACGTACCACGTTTCAATCAATGGCAACTTATCGGCCCAAAATTTCAATATATTGCAGTTCATATTGTTCAGCTAGATTTGCCTTATATAGGCTCTAAGAATCCATGTATTCGTACTGCAGTCCTCATGCTATATGGCGTAATAAACTTTGCAGCAGACCATCCCAGGGTATATTGCGGTAAAGTGTTTGGTATCAAGGTGGTATCATTTAAAAATTGGCTTAGAGTAGTTTTTGAAATGCATGGTCAATATATGAAAGGATACACCAAATTTATTTTGCAATATCAAACGGTTATTGCATTCAGATCAATTGTCTACAGCAAGTCACATTATTTTGATGGGCAAATGGATCCAGTTTTGCAGTATGAAATGGTAAAGGTATATACATCAACTGAGTATGATTTCTCACAAAAAGGGTTCAAACAGTGGAGTCAAAGTTCCAAGTATAGATTAAGAAAACATAACCATATGTCTGTACTTATGTTCTATATTATACACACATTGATTGGTTTTTCTTATATCCTTCGATTAAAAATATACTCAAATGTTCCAGAGTCATCTCCTTTAGTTTTTAAAGACGGACCTGTGTCCCATTCTACAACATATGTATGTGAAACATTTTTGCTAGGCATACTTTCTTTCAAATTGAAGCTTCTGAGAACAACTGGTCATTTTGCTACAATAGCAATGATGTATGGCTATCACAAGACAATAAGCAATTTCTACATTGATGTGCACAGTGAAATAGCAAATATGAAACTCATTAGGAAAAACTTAAGGTCAAAGCAAGAAAATATCAATGAACTGATTCCTCTTGAGACAGGCCGCAAGCGATTCATTTTGCGTGGCCTTTTGTTCATTGCTCCTAAGTCAAAATTCGTCTTTGTTAAAAATTTAAGAATAGAATGGACGGGACCTATGATGGATTCGAATTCTGCAGTGTGTTACGTTGGGGGCATCATTTTCTACCACAAAAATACCTTAGGCAATCACAGCATTGGTCCTCTTTGCAAAACAGGGCAACGAGCCAAGTGTGTTAGTTCTTTTACGGTACCATTTGTGTCATCGTCCAATACACTTTTAGTTCTATATTATGCCTACAGTTACGCAGGTATGCTGTCATTTTCTTTGTCAGCCTCCATAACGCATTGTCTTGGAGTGCCTCAGATATTTAGGTCAATAGCCATTAGTATGAAGCTAGGCATCAAGATAACGGTTATTAAAAAGGCAGATGTATCTGTTGTGGTGGTCCACCCTGTCAAAACATTGTGTTTTGTTCTATCACACATTACTGGGAACCTTGAGAAAAAATCGACAATGATTCGCATACTACCTTTGTCATTTGACGCTGATGTCACACTTTACATAAACCATATCCCTGAAAAACCAACACGCTTTCGAGATTTCTTGTCGAGATTTACGGAAAATACTGGAAATATTGTAGTAAAACCATGCAAAGAAGTGTTTGTACCATACCATTATTCCTGTTATTCTATATCTGTGCAGTTTTCCTTTGTATTTGAACCTGCAGGTTCATGTATTTTGGAAAAGCAAATGTTTGGCTCCACTATTTACACCCATTTGGCTAACATAGTTTGCAAGCATATATACCTTCCAAACAAAACTGATTTCATTTTGGTTGCCTATCTCTTTCCTGATAAAATCAAAGTGACCCAGCAATGGAAAATAGTAAATTCACGATGGCCACGAGCTGTTGACTATGATTTTTATGCTAAATACACATCATCAATTTCTATCAGCCTCTCATGTTGTAACACTATATATTTCCCAAATTACTCAAATTTGAGTACATTTACAAGCAATCATTGCTTTGTTTCATGGAATTTTGTGTGCATTGACAGAGACCGGTGTCATCTTAGGTCATTAGTTTATCCGCAAAGGTCTTTTCATGTGCATGTTGCGAAAGTTCGTTATCTGAAAGCCCGCTTTTCATTATATTCCCCTTCTATAAAGATAACCACTACAGCATACCCAATAGGCGTTTTGAATTCTTTGGACAAAAGGGCATTTACACAATTCCAAGTACCTGAAGATGAATCATTAAGCTATGACGGAAACCTGTTTTACATATATAATCAGTCGTTTGTTAGCAGCCATGTACATTGGTTGAAAGCAAGGGGAATATGTGAGAGACGTGACAGCTACTTAGTTGCAATTAACAGTCAAATGGAGCATGATTTTCTGAAGTATAACATGGTATCTGGTCGTGTAATGAAGCCAGCACCTCACCTGTTGTGGGCTTCTGTCTTCTTCATTGGTCTCAAGTGGCAAAAGGTAGGATTTTGTACATATTTAGAAGCATAAATAAAACAATGATTAGGAACTTGAAACACACAGTATCATTTAATTTGTAAAAGTTATAGAGGAAATTATCTTATATACATACGGAATAATGCAAGTCTAATGTATCCTTCAAATGTATTTGTTTACTGTAGTCGCATGTGAAACAGTGGCTGACTGGCGAACCAATCACATTTACCAATTGGCCTCGACCGCATCGCAACAGATTCACTGCAATGGTGTACATACGAAATACTGCATACAGAAAACTAAATCTTGGTACAGAGAAGAGTCTGAGCACAGTTCAACCATACTGGAGCAAAGCCTTCAAGTGCAGCGCTTTAACTTATATTTCACCATATCATGACACTGCCTGGTTTACTATTCCATGTAAAAAGCATATGCCAATGGCTACCTTTATATGTGAGCATACAAACTTTGATCAGACGACATATCAAATAAGGTCTCCTTTGTATGAATGTCCACCAAAGTGGTCACTCTTTCAGACAACATGCATTTTGACGCGTCTCAATGCAAGACAAAGCCGCAGAATGATGTTTAAGCAAGCATTGGACACTTGTCTTGCTCTGGAGAGCAGAGTACTAAAGTTTAATCCACAAGATATTTTGAATACAACATTATTTATGCAAGCTTGGAGGCGTTTGCATCTTTGCAGTATAAATTGCAACTACCCGAATATATTAAATGCAAAATATACACATTTTGCGTATGAGCATGATCTTGGCTTTATCACTACACTGAAGCGCATGTGGAGAAATAGGAACCTTTGCAGTGAAAAGTGTGACATCCAAAATATATTCAAGGCAAAATATACAGATTTTTCTAAGTATGTCCAAGCAATGGATTTAATTGGCAACCAAAATTATCTCTGGATTTCAACTGCAAACAAAACAATTAGTGATTGCATCTTGTCAAATGCTCGGAACTTTCAATTTATTGACCCTGGGTTAAAAATAAAGGAATACGCCAATTTTTATTCAAAGTTCGGTCATCTGAGGTATTTTCCTCATATAACGTTTCTCAGACCTTCCCAAAGCTGTATATTACCCACTGATATTGTGCCAAACGGTGTTATCTGTCAAAAAGATATTATAAAATTTGAACGCAGATGTGGTAAGGGAGAGTATCTATGTAACAGTTATGAATGTATTTTACAACACAATGTTTGCGACGGAATACTGGATTGTCTTGGTCACAGCGATGAACAAAATTGCTATGTCTGCTATACACCTTTCGAATTCCAATGGAAACAGGATTACTGCTATGTAGTGTGTCTGAAACCCTACTGTACGTGTTCCTCCCTCTACTTCCAGTGTTTTACTGGCGGTTGTATTCCATTTTCTAAAGTATGTGACATGCGAGGTGATTGTACGGACGATTCGGATGAGTCACATTGTTCAAAAGTAAAGGCTACATACCATTTTATATCAGATGTACATTTATTCAGATTTACTTTAAAAACCACACGTTCACGCCCAGTTATAACACAGGCAGGGTTCAGTCAACAGGTATGTTCAGATTTTAATTATGTACCTTGCAGCAAAAGAGACATATCACCTTGTTACTTGCGTATTGCCTCTTGTATCTATTGGGCAGATCCAAGTCGACAATGCTATAATGGACGGAACCTAAATAACTGTGCAGATTTTAGTTGTTCCGCAACGTTCAAATGTCCCAGTTCCTATTGCATACCTCTAAGATTCGTAGGCGATGGGCGCTGGGACTGCCCAAAGGGAACTGATGAATTACCAAGACATCCAGGTGCATGTGCTTTCCATTTTCACTGCAGAAGAGAGATTTTTCAGTGTATTCACCATTCCGAAGTCTGCGATGGACACATTAATTGTCCACAATATGAAGACGATGAAGCATTATGTCAGATATCAGATAATGGCTGCCCATTGAACTGTCTGTGTTTTGGTTATGCAGTTTCTTGTTGTCATCGAAATTTGACAACTCCCCCCAAAAATGTTAAACATGTTAAATCATTGGTACTGAAAGGAAATATGCTTGCTGTTTGGAACAAGGAACTGGGGCAATACAATATGATATACTTGCTGGATATATCATATAACAAGGTTACAACATTGCAACCTCATCAATTTTCCAATATGATATCGTTACGACAACTGAACTTGGCCCACAATAAGTTGAGAATTATCAAATCAAATGCTTTTTTTGGACTTACTTCCTTGTACAGTGTCCAAATATTTGGAAACGATATTTTTACTGTGTATAGAAAAGCTTTCTCTAATCTACATTCGCTTATTTGCCTAAATTTAAGTTCACTCGGCATAGGGTGTTTATACGATGAAGTGTTTGATCCAATGGAAAATTTGCAATATTTAGATATATCTTCAAACAAAATACAAACTTTGTCCGGCAAAACCTTTAGTGGCTTGATAGCATTAAGGACCTTAGATGTACGGCACAATAATTTTGTTATTACTGATAAAGCTGTTCTGCAAAATTTGGAGAAGATTGAAACAATTTACAGTGGCAATCCGAGGTTATGTTGCTTAATTAGCCTTGATCAATGTTCACCAAGGCCCAAAGATATCTATACATGTTCACGATTATTGCCGTCACTTGCATTACGAGCCGGTGTATGGGTCATGGTGTCACTCATTTCAACACTAAATATATCCAGTATTTATATAAGTTTACGGAAGAAAATACAAAGCAATACCGATTGTCTCAAAATGACGCTTGGATTATCAAACTTGTCCATGGCAGCAGTTTTGCTCATCATTGTAATGGCAGATTTAGTATACAAAAAAGACATTGTATTCATCAAGAACAAATGGTTGCTCAGTCTTCCTTGTAGACTAGTGAGGACTCTCTCCCTGGCATTACATGCTATGTCCATTGTCATATTTTTTTTAATGTCATTAATGCGTTTGATGGGATCAGTTTTTGTGTTTCATGCAAATCAATTGAAGAGAAGATCTCTCCTCATATGTATTATAATATCAGTCTTGGTTTGCAGTACTCTTACAAGTTATGAAAACCTGTCACGTTATACTATAGGCTATCCTACAGAATATTCCTCCTTACTTTGCTATTCTGCAATTGTAACATCGTCTTCTCTTTCTCTGTTCCCGTTTCGCCTCTGTTACCTGCTGGTCTATGGACTTATTTGTTTATTTATCATTGGGGCACATGTCAGTACATGGCAAGCGTTTAGCAATTCAACGAAAGTTGTAGAGAAATCAAGGAAATGTACACATCTTCTGTTCAAAATAATTTTAGTGAACCTTATGGTTATAATGGATTATTGCTTTCTTTTACTTAATGCACTGATGGGTAGATGTAACAATACACAATCACGTAAAATGGATATGCTTTTGATTTTGAGTTTCCCATTATCTTCAATAACCAACCCACTACTGCATTCTAAGATCATACAGGAGTTTCGATCCTACATTCTCTTAATATGTTACAGGGTAACCATTCGAGCCGCCTCTTCAGCATGACATTATATTCAATAGATGCTGTTAATGTGATAGCACGTGTTCTCTTTTTCTCCTCCTTTTCCTGCCGCATGCACACCCACACCCACACACAAACACTCATATATATATATATATATATATATATGTGTTTATATATATATGTATATATATATATGTATATATATATATATGTATATATATATATATGTATATATATGTATATATATGTATATATATATATGTATATATATATGTATATATATGTATATATATATATATATATATATATATATATATATATATATAAGGATGACATATATCTTTATTGCTGAAGGCCCGCCATTTGGTGCGCATGGCAAAGATTACATACTTCAAACCTGTGCTACATCAAGATGTTTGCAGTAGGAGAGAAAATTATAATTTGAGCATAATAAGATATATATCTTAAATATTTACAAGGAAGAACAAACAAATAAATTATAAAAGAAAATAAAACCTCCCCTGGCTTCACACTAACCACGGGCAACAAAGCATGTATTTATGTAATTTATTACACATTTGACAACAGAGTGATCTCCACTGTGGCTGGTCATTAGAGAGATAAATTTTTCATCTTGTGTTAGTGTGACAAAATTGTATGCCTACAGTTGACTCTTCAGTGCATTCCTAAACATATCCTACTTTCCACAGTTTAATAACATATGTAATTAATCTTCGACTTGTTTTTTGTTTCAGTGACAGCAAAGCCTATATTCCACAGGTATATTATTGTACCATTCAGTCTCAATTTTGAGGTCATGTGCGCTTATTCTATATTTAGTGATTTTTGTACGTTTATGCAAAGGATACCTCAAATGCAAATATTGTTCTCAAACAAAATCATTCTTAAATTTGCAGTAGGTCTGCAACTTGTTACTATTTCTGTTTATAACCACGGATCTGATCATGCAAATGTTTTTCATATGAAGAGCAAAACTGTATTTGATTTTTTTGTAAGCAGCGAGTTACATTGTAACCACCAACATTTTTCCAGTATCTGGTCTTATCAAACTTGACAAACACATTCTTCAGAAATTGTGTCCAGCACACAGAATATATATTAAGCAAACAGAATTTTTCCGTGAAGCAGTGAGCAACCAGACGGTCTGGATCACGTGTGTGTGTAAAGTAATCAAATATTCAACACTGTGACAAAAATCATAAATTAGTATTAGGTACCTGCCCAGTTCACCTTTTACTGCGGCAGTGGAGGACTTATGGTGGACATCTAAAATAAATCTGGTATAAATATATATATATATATATATATATATATATATATATATATATATATATATATATATATATATATGCATGCATGCAAGGGAGCGACAGAAACAGAGAGCATATCGCAGAAAGAACGGAAAACTTGCCAATTGCAGAGGGTCTCCTATGGATATTAATAAAGAAAAATGAGTATGGGGATATCCGGTTCATCAGAGTCTGCCTGACCACAGAGAGGCCAAATGAAGTTCATGTGTCTCATGAAATATCCCAAAGCATGCATTTCCGAATTGCAAATTGCCCTTTTCTCATAAATGCATTCAACTTTTAGATTCCTACCTCCGCTTTTACTTCCACCCAGTAATGTGCATTAGCGTTGAATCATATGGGAAAATTAAACCGCTGCTGCTAGATATACCTTACATTACCCGTGATATCAGGCACATTGTTGACATATCGTCGGCTCAAGGTCATTCCAATTTCAATAAAGTTTCTGTTGAAAAAAAAAAAGTTAATTAAACGTTCACATTGTACTCAAATGCAAATGCAAAGGCCTAGTAATAATGTGAATATTTTCCCAGCCACACCATGCTTTATTAATGTATATTTTTAATATTAACTGTTACTATAACTGCACTTTTGCATGCATTAGCAAATATTTTACCAATATAAAAAGGCGTATGAATGTATTAAGTTTGTAACATTTCTCCTGTATTGTGATACTCGTTTAATAAGTATATTACAGTTGGTCCATTTACTTGAAATGTGAAGACATAGTTTTCTGTAGTTAATGTGACCCAGCTCCGTGATATTGCCCTTCTGCTTTGGGCCTAGGGTATATACAAGGGGATTGGTCTGTTCAGGAACTTAGTTCTCCCACAATCAGTGGTAAAAAGGTTTCTGCTCCCTTCACAATCACAGAAATACTTCTTTTTCAGGAATGCTTATTTCTGGAATATTCCTGCAATAAATTCACATTTTAAGAACAATACGAGAAATTCCAAACATGTCAAAATTAGGAATGTTTGAAGTTGATGCAGGTCGGGGGCCCTAAACCCTTATTGAAACATACAAATTTCAACAAACATAATTTGTATGCAACTTATTCAGTTAAATGTATGCAATTGCTCTTAAGCCTCTAAAATATAAATTTCGATTTGTTTACTAGAGAAGGCATGGTCGGCATGTTAATAACCTGAAAACGTTTGTATGAATTTCTATTATGCTGAACATACATAATTTTTAAGGGGGGGGGGGGCAAGTAACCCAGAATGTAACCTATTCATTGCTACTTTACACACCTGCCCGTAAATGGTAAAATGTTAAGTTTTATTCTCTGGGGACTCTGGAGACAGTTGGCAAGAATTAAGTTACAGTTGGGTCAAAAACGTGTTCGTCATTCAAATTTGCGTGCCCCAATATTGGAAGCAGAGGTGACCTTAATAGTTCCGTGTGTGTCTTCTTTTTGTGTTTGTGTGTGTTTGTTTGTGTGCTTGTTTGCTTGGTTTCTTTTTTTTTGTTTTTTTGTTTTTTGTTTTTTTTTTGTTGTTTTTTTTTTTTTTTTTTTTTTTTTTGTTTGTTTGTTTGTTTTTTTTTTTTTTGTTTTGTTTTTTTTTTCTTTTTTCACATGCGGCTGATTGAGAGATGCATGAGTCCATCGACCAAAATGAATACTAAAATGTTCCCCCCTTTTAGAATATTACTGTAGCAAACCAGAAAAAGGATGCGTTGCATTATTAAAATGTGGAAAAAACACGAATATCCTAGGTTTCTCATAACTCTCTAAAACTCTCTCTTTTTACCATCAAAATGTAGTTTAATTTTCAAAAATATTTAGCGCTCGCCCAAACATCTCATATTGATATTGTTCTACCTTATTATAATTATAATTGTTATTAAGTTAAACGGAAGCCCTCTCAAATACAGAATACTGGATTTGATTTTCTAATTCATACTTTACAAAATATGTATGGTGATCCATTTTATAGGCTGACTATACCATTGTTTCATGGGTTGATGCATTTTCCAGTATGTGCAGTTTAGTGTTCAGTCACTGGTTTCGTTGGTGTACATGCAATACCCTGCCAGTAAAGGTAGCTTTCAGTTTGTTATGGCAGGATGATCACATGTAGTGAGACGGTTTAATACGTGGCCGTTGGACCATTCAGTATAAAAAGACATGCTCTGCTACGGTAAGGACTGTTTGGACGTTACTGTATTGGCAGTTACTGGCACAACGTAAAGGAAAAGCGACTTGTCGGGCGCTGCCCTACCTGTGATATGGGCTTGTGCATGGTTTGCATTAGATAACTAATACTTCTTCTACAGAACCGCACTGCAGAGTGAAGATACGATATAATAAATGTTGTATTTTCATGGTCAGTTTCCAATCCAAAATTCTTGATATTTCTTGAATCTGTGTAGACCAGGTACATATATGACAAATGGTTTCATTCCTGCAGGATATTCACATTTATGATTTATTGTTTATTCTGTTGACATGACTTGTTGCCCTGGAAATATATTTGGAATGTGATATTTTCCTGTCAGTAAATGGTGTAACTCATATTCATGTCAAAAAAAAAAACAATATCTGGTTCTTAATTGCATTTTTCAAAAGTATTATCATATGTTAGTGTACTGGTGCCTTCTTATGATAAAGTTTGTTGCTTCCAATATGTTGCAAAGTTTCTGAGGATAAGGCTTCCAAATACTGACATAGTTTGGAAAATTTTAAGTTCAATAATTCAAAATGTATGCATCATCGACAAAACATATTTTGATTATATTCTTATGGAGTATTAATGATACACATGAATAATGTATCAGTTGCAAAATTACACAGCGTTGATTCATATGAAGTTCATATGCAACTTTAACTCAAACATAATACTTTATCGTCAAATGGTGGTATAAATACAGGGAAGTTAAATATTCACGTGGTCAAACATAAAGGTGAATTTAAAGTAAGTTTCAAAAGTAATGGAATATTATATCCAATTTGCAGCCGGTAGCAGCTACTTGGCTATCCAGCCCCAGTTATTTGGGCTGCGGCTGATTTTATAGGAGTTATGTGACATAAAAATGAAAAATAAGAAAGGCATGTGAAGTGAGTCTGTCAAAATTCAAATGTGTCCATAAAAATATGAGGTGATATGTGAGAGGCACGCGGTGTGTGTCTATCAACATGCAAAGTATCCAGCTAGATTACCATGGAATAAATCATCATGCCTACATATGTGTTTTTGCATGTTTATTCAGTCCCAAACTTTTACAAACGAAGGTGCATAGCTGCACTAGGGTGTCCAGGAGCAAGTTCACCCAAAATAATTTTGAAAACAAAGGAACTCACATTTATTTATTTATTTATTTATTTATTTATTTATTTATTTATTTATTTATCTATTTATTTATTTATTTATTTATTTATTTATTTATTTATTTATTCATTTATTTATTCTTTTATTTATTTATTTGTTTGTTTATTCATTTATTTATTTATTTATCTATTTATTCAGTCCCAAACTTTTACAAACGAAGGGGCATAGCTGCACAAGGGTGTCCAGGAGCAAGTTCACCCAAAATAATTTTGAAAACAAAGGAACTTACATTTATTTATTTATTTATTTATTTATTTATTTATTTATTTATTTATTTATTTATTTATTTATTTATTTATTTATTTATTTATTTATTCATTCATTTATTTATTCTTTTATTTATTTATTTGTTTGTTTATTCATTTATGTATTTATTTATTTATTTATTTATTTATTTATTTATTTATTTATTTATCTATTTATTTATGTATGTATTTCTGAGCATGGCTTTTGCCCTTAATTCATTTCGTGAAAAGCATTGAATATTACAAGGCATTCTGTACCAATCACATTGGAAATTGCAGGTGTGACCAAGAAAAATTAAGAAACAAGACTTTACAATACAAATGTGCAGGATGACATGTTATGCTCTTCAAGAACACAAACTGAAAAGATCTACATGTACAAAATCTTAATATGTGCATATTTGTGTTAATAAACAAACCATTTGTAAGGTGCATCTCAATATCAATTATATAGACTCAAATAGCATTGCATTCCAAGTTTCTCACAGTACCAAACAAATTCTACTGAATCTAAGTAGACAGTTTGGATCGCCAGTGGTGGTCAAAACTTCAGGATGACCTTTCACATATAACTTCCCACTACGAGAAAGCCATTAAGCTTAAAACCGCTATTCTGGTTCTCTCAAGATCGTATTTCAATGCTTGCCAGCAATAACTGTTATCTTAATGTGTAATAGATATATGATTGCTTTCTGCAAAACGTATGTGACGAAACTTCAAATACTTGTCTGGTATTGGTAATAGCTGAAATCCATGATCCTCGTTTGAGATATATAGTCACCTATAAAGGACAACTGGGGGTTTCAAACCAGACCCCTTAACCACTGAATATTACTCATTCACCACTGACTTTAACGTTTCCAAAACATATGACCTAACCACTTAAAAACCAACTTTCATCACTTGTGCTAAAGATAGGAAGAGACATAATAGGATTGTTACCTTATGGTTCGCCTGACTTGCCACTCAGCTATGTTTACAACAAAAAAAGAAAGTGGGCCTACATCTTTTTGGGATATTTATTAATCTAGAACATTATAAACAAACCCTACCTTTGAAACTAGAAATCGGAGAACACATTCCAAAGCACAACATACAAAAGGAAGTATTCGTCAAATGTATCGGAAAAACATTACCCATTTCCTTAAATTTCAACAGCAGGGAGACTCAAATGTTACAAACCCATTACGATTAAGACAAGCTCTACCCACGAAAGGGAATTGATGGTTTAAAACCGATCCTGCTAACCTTTGAAATATACTTCCTTAAATGCAGACTTTAGTTTTTCCAAACTATGTAGGCCTTATCAATAAATAAACCATCTAAATGAATTGACGAGACAGATACCGTTTTTGTTTATGCATGTTCAACAAATAAGACATAATTAAGGTGATCACCTCATAATACAGATTTGTACACGTATGACTGGCTTAAAGGTAACATGTGCCATTCGGGCTGCATTTCATAGAAACTGTTTTGAATTATTGAGACTATGCCAGGTTCATATTCCTTGTGTAAAGGCCTCTCTTTCAAGCACCAGCATGCCTAGAGTTTCAGATATTAGTCTACTCATAAAGTGGAGGACACTCATTTCTTGAAGCAAAAGGTAGATTACATATAATGAAAGGTTCACTAAGGGGGAGTGGCCCCATCAACATTGTTCGAACACATTGTGCCAATGTTTATACTAACGTACAGGAGACAGTGATTAGAATTATTCATTGAATTCATTTTTTGTACATATGACAACAAGGACAATGGTTACACACTCAATGCACACGAAGATGTTCATTGTCCTTTTGATAGCCCGTAGGTCATTTATTTGTTCTGAATATGCATGATACTATAGCTCTAGACATTTTCCTGCTCAACTCACTTTTATGCTACCATTTGATGTCCGAAATTAAAATGCGCAAAAACTTTTTAAAAATTTAAAGAAAAGTATAACAAACTTCTAACAATAGTTGCTTTACTACCTATGTTCACACAGCAATTAACAGGCCAAATTAAAAAGTAACAATTTTCTCGTGAATGAAAAATGCACTTTGCATGAACTTAACCAGGTACAAAAAAATGTAGAACAGTATTTATAAAACTTAAACACACACACACACACACACACACACACACACATACACACACACACACACACAGACATATATAAATAAATAAAAAAAATATATGTATATATATATATGTATATATATATATATATATATATATATATATATATATATATATATATATATATATATATATATATATATATATATATATATATATATATATATATATATATATATATATATATATATATATATATATATATGGAGCCTCTACCCTATCCACATCTCACTGGAATTTAACCCGCACCATTAACACTGTACATGGGTGACTTACAGAGGATATACATATATATATATATATATATACATATATATATATATATATATATATATATATATATATATATATATATATATATATATATATATATATCACCGCACCAAGGTCCAGATGCCAGCAAAAGAAGCAGGGCAACAGGCACAATTAGATGTCCGGCCAGAAGGTGTATGAACATACCACTGCTGCCTAGAGTGGACCACACCTACACAGTTTCCATTGGCTTGGGGTGCCAGGCAAGCAGTTCAGCCTGGGGTTCCAGGGACACCTGGTGAGATGCACCACCCACAAAGTTGGATGTATGATGACCAAGACAAGCCTGGCAATTCACCATAACTGGAGCCTCTGCCCTATTCACATCTCCTCACTGGGATTTAGCCCGTACCATTAACACTGTACATGCGTGACTTACAGAGGATAACATACTCAACATATGCTCTCAATACTAACATTGTGATCAATTAATAGTGTTGTCATTTGGACCTTGAATACAGACAGACTTTACGTAGAAATCAAAAGCAATACAAGTATATCCTTTAATGACAAGCACCTAAAATCAGCACTGCAGAGTAACATCTTTCAAACATAACATAAACATCCTAATGATAGAAATCCCCATTTTATACTTAAGAATATGGAATTATCAGGCAAAACAAGAGTTTTCTGTTTAAGGTTTCCGGATGATGGCCATTCAGCGACTTTCAACCAGACAGGAGGAATTCTGTGTGATGTAAAGTATTATCAGACACCCAAAATATATGTGGGTCACATGAGACCCAACGTTTTGCAAAATTTAAGAATTGGGCTCCCATATTTGGAGGCACATAGAAGAAATGACTGTATGAGCTGTTGAGGTCATTATCTGCGTCGCCCATGTCAATGGCTCAAACAAAATGACCTCATCAGCCCCATCGGTCATTTTTTCCATGTGAATCGAAATGTGGGCGTCAAATACTTATATTTACATTTATCTGAATAAAAATCGAACAAATTTGCCCCAAGAACTGGTTAAATGCTACTACATTCACTCATAACAACTTTGTGGTGGTGGGAGTTGACATGTTACACAAAACAACCATAACAAATGACCATGTCTAACAGCAGTCAAAGATACTTACACATATAACAAAGTTCTTGAGAGAAACATTGTATTCAATATTGGGCACATAGGTATAGCATGCAAATATAGTAATTTGTTGCTTCAAATCATGTTTACGTTGTTTTTGTTGTTATTTACCATCATGGTCAGCAATGGTCATGTAATGTTGACAAAAATAGTGCACAACAATGGATATACCAGTGTGCTATGTGATTCGCCATCGTAGGCCATGACCTGCCATTCGTGAGAAAATGACGTGAATGATGAATCTTATTTCGCTAATGTTAAACTAAAAACTGAATGTTTTCTGATTAAAAAAATAAATAAAACAAATCATATCCCAGCCACGTTGTAACTACTGAATTTCACAGTGAGGACATAAGGATTGGAAAGATTGGTTTTGATTCTGTTCCCGTTAAAATCAAACACCATGTTGCATAAGACTGATTAAGTAAGTAAAAAAGCAATAAAAAACTAGAAAGGAAGATTTGCTTCAAAGCAAATCTGTCTGTGTGCCTTCCAAAGTTGTAAATATTAAATAGTACAACTTTTGTGCTTTGGTACTTCACATTTCATTAAGCTTATGGCTGGATGAAAATTTCCAAGTCAAAATGACCTTGAACTTTAACCTTTAAAGGTTACATGTAAATTGCAACAATGTACAGTGTTACAATACCCACAATTTAAGTCCAACATGATTACAATTGGATGGAAATTGGCCGAGTTATGGCTGGGTGACACTTTCAAACGTCCAGATGACATTGACTTTTGACCTTTGGGGGTTGCATGTAATTTTCAAAATGTGCAGTGTTGCAATAGCTACAAGTTGATCAAAGTTGGAAAAAAATTGACCACTTTATGGCTAGAAGAAAGCCACCACCGAAGTGGCCTTTGACCTTGACACGACCTTTGACCTTGAGATGAACTCTACCTGAAGTGAACCTTGACCTCAAAAATGACATTTTGACCTCAAATCAAACTTTTGACCTGAATATAACCTTTGACCTTGACATGACCTCAACATTTGAGATGACCTTTGCCTTGCTATGATCGAACTCCTGTGCACTTGGAACTATATCGACTATAGAATATAAGATACTGAAGATTTAAAACTTTAACTAACCCTTATTTGCATAATTTTGAAAAGTATGACCCCATTATTAAAAGGCAAGACTTCAAAAATGTGCAGTGTTACAATAGCTACAATTTGAGCCCAACATGACAAAAATTGGATAACAATTGACCAAGTTATGGCTAGAATAAAGCCACCATCGAAAGTGACCTTTGACCTTGAAATGACATTGACCTTGAAATGACCTAACCTAAAGTGTTCCTTGACCTTTAAAGTGATATTTTGGCTTCATCATGACATTTTGACTTAAAACTGACCTTTGACCTTGAACTGACCTTTAACCTTGACATGACCTTGACATTTGAGATGACCTTTGCCTTGATACAATCGAACTGCAATGCACTCGGAACTACATCTACTATAGTACATAAGATATTGAAGATTTAAAACCTTAATTAGCCCTCATTGGCAGTATTTTGAAAAGCATGAACTCACATTATAAAAAGACCTGACATCATCTATAGAAGTATAATTGGGCCAAATTTGGAGTTTCTGCGTATAATACTTTTCAAATGAATTGTCGGACAAATTTGCCGGTAAAGAAAGAAAGAAAGAGGAAGAGATAGAAAGAAAGGAAGAAAGAAAGAAAGAAAGAAAGAAAGAAAGAAAGAAAGAAAGAAAGAAAGAAAGAATTCCCAGAAAAGCAGTATGTCTCTGTTGGCACACAGACATAACTATGTTACAGTACCACGTCAATTACATTCTCCTCAAGAGTAGCAACCAAGGCATTAATATAAACACACACACATACATATATGTATGTATATATATATATATATATTAAGATGATTGTTTCAAAGACAGACGCAGATGAGTTGCAATGGAAACACACATCACACTTACTCAGCTTAAAGTTGTACATTAATGATGTGAACCCCTTCACATGCGAACATTATCTTCAACTCCATTATAAACCTCTGTGATTATCTTATACATCCTTCATAAAAGTACAAATTAAGATCAAATCCAAATTTCTTAAAGAAAAATATGTGCTTTTATACTCGAGATAGACACAACAATAGATTTATTGTGAAATATAGAAGAAAAGGAATATTACACGCAAAACTCTATCTGCTGAACAAACTGAGGTCAGTGGATACCGAAAAATAATCCTACTTTTAAATTGGGCTAGTGCTTTTGGAGACCAATGTGCATTTTATTTCAGATTCTGTAGAACCAGTCACAAGATAGTAACAACAAGTCGAAAAAGATCACTGGTGCGAGATTATTTCTATAAACTCAGTGGAGACCAACCCTAGTCAGTCTGACTGAAGTTTTGAAGAAGTAAAAAGAATTTTAATTACATTTGCACCTGAATCAATGTCATTTCTTTCGTGACCAGACTGATTACTTTGAAATCACCTGTGCCTTCACCGAGCCAGATACTTGCACTCAAGAAAAATCTCACTTCGCCTGTACTACCCAGTATTGGCACATATAAAGGAAACATCGAATTTATGCATGGTTCATTTTGATCGAGATTTTGTCGGAATGAAAGCAGCTCCTATCACGTCACAATTCTTTCATGGCCATTATATGAACGCGATTATTTGTTGATGAAAATTTATTCCCCGTTACAACGTTTTCAGATGATATAAACACAGATGCCTACAAAACACTTGCCTAGTGGCTTGCAGGTGCTCTATGTTCTAGACCGTAAATTTGAGATACTGTGTTAGTTCATCCATAGGTATATTTTTATGGATTCTATCAAATCTTTGCATGTCACCATGGACGAACAAGCTTGCGTCTTTTATCTTATAGTATTATTCTCAGTTCATCAATTGTACCATTTCATTACATCCCATGATGTCTTATGTCTTCAAAAAATATGTAATTACTATCGAATGAATATTTTGCTTCAAATGCACTACTGTACAAAAGTCAGCAGGACTTTAAAAAAACTTCGTTCAAAAGAAACTGCAGCTTAAGGATTCGAAAATCGAATTTTAAAATTCCTAAATTCCGGTAATACCCTTATTTTTTTTTTCTGTATCTAATTTTTATTTTTTTGTAGACCTGTCAAACGCTTTAGTAACGCGACACCATTACATCTTTACGCATAAATTGACACATTATGGCATTTATCGTATTTCTATAAATTAGTTCAAGACTATATCCTAAACAGGAAACAATGTTTATATTTTGATGACATCTGTTTCACCATGTTTCCTGTAACAATGGGGTTCCCCAAGAACCTCTCCTAGGCACGCTCCTCCTCATAATATGCACAACTGATATGCACAAGGGTTCATGGAATTTTGTTTCATTACTTCATGTTGATGACACTACATTAATAAATTTCCTGAAGATTCATTTTGCTGAAAAGATGATCATTTCTTATTTGACTTAAAGGGTACTGACATTTCTTATTCATATGACCAGTGACTTTGTGATCCTGTACCTCTGCATACGAGATCATTTGAATTGGAATGCTCATTTGGTCAAAATAGGATATAGATTACCGAACGTGATGGGAATCTTAAAACGAATCAATAGGTAACTAGCTTCAAACACTTTGTTAGTAGTATATTTTTTTACTTCTATCACATTAAAGGTATTGTGTTCTCGCATGGGTTATTCCAAAAGACATAATTTTTCTTCTACAAGTTACATTTAATGCACATGCTGACCCACGTTTCAGGAAACTCAATATTTTAAAGCTGTCTGTGCGTTTTCTCAAACTTCAAATTATGCTGCATTTGTTAGTGCATTTTCATAGTAGTTAATGTCTGTAAAATAAATCTATTCAATCTGTCACAATAATATAGATATAATCTTGACGTGTAAAGAAAGACTGAAAACGCACATTGCTATATAATGTGTATACAGTAGCATGCCTTTGGAATCTAGTTACATGACAATACCTAGTAAAAACAGTTTGAGGCTTTTTCGCACGTGGGGATCCTACAGGTACACCTCTATGAGTGTAAGGTGTAGTCTCAGACGTGGTAAGAGAATACAAAATCAATCTCCACATCCTTCCTATGGCTACTAATAGTCTAATGCTTTATAAATCAATCTATTCCCTACTTTATACCATATTACATTGGAAACGCATGGGACATGGCCCATATAATATTGTTTACCATATCCCATGCGTGGGACTACTTTTTGCTTTAGAGTGCCCTGTCTATCTACATCGTTGATCCCAGTTGTAGTAGGTAACCTGCACCTCATTCCCTAAGAGCAATGGTCACAATGCCGCCGTCATACTAGTGATGGTGCAAATCTGACAGCCCTTAATCAGTTGAGCTCCTCCGGTGCATACTTTGGAATATTGCTGGTACAACATTACAAAGCAACGTGACCTTCCAATTATCCTCTCCACCAAATTAATTCCACTTAAAAATATTTAAAAAGGAACTTTTTGCTGAGATGTTTGGCTGAATCGACGGACATTCAAAGGAATTATGATTAATGGTCAATTGCTTCTCTTTGTTATTCAAATGTCATATTCATATACACGGCGTTACTGTAGCAAAGTCCCAGGTAGTGAAACTGAATGTTACAAGTGATATATTTTTTTCTTCATGTAGCTAAGGGGATAGATACAAATTCATTTCTAATCTACGTTTTTTTTCTTAAATTCGGGAACACTTACGTACGTCTTTACATTTAGATCATTTGATAAACATTCCCGACACGCAGTTTTATTGATTATTGCACTACTCAAAAAGAATGTTTAAAAATATAAAATATCTGTAACAATACTAAAGTTTAAACATCAGTACAGACAAAGTCAAAGAACATTCCCACTATATTACAAAAGATCTGTCTTCTTCGCTTTTTAATATAGTACAAAAATGTGAATTTCTTTTCCTTTCCTAACTACTTTTACTATGAGAGTATTCAGAAAGGAAAGGAAAGTACTGGGGTACACGGTTGATAAAATATTTGAGACGCCATCCCAAGCAATAATTTAGGTGCATCACTGTGATATGGGGAAACTGTTTCATGTTACAAAAGACACGTGTGTGTGTGTGTGTGTGTGTGTGTGTGTGTGTGTGTGTGTGTGTGTGTGTGTGGACGCACACATTGGATTTGGCTATTGTATCAAAATTGATGTCTGAAATTAAGTTCAGCATTTTCTCAGATATCGAACCCTACACTGCAATGGTCGTTTTTTGTTTGTATGTTTTTTGTGTATGTTTGCCTGGGTGTATGGCTACGTTAAAATGGTCAAGGCAAAGTTATTGTGCACTGACATCTCCATATTTTGATACGTTATTTGAAAACGGATGATGATTTTCACACAGGAAAAAGCGTTGTGGAGCGTAAAGTCTCCCATAGGTTTGGCCTACAATGTTGTTTAATTCATTGTATTATGTATGAATTTTATTGCCCGTAAAGATAAAGAACTGCGTGTAGTGATGACAGCCACGTGCGACACTCAATTAGCAGAGAAAGGTGAAGGTGTTGAACCTGGAAGTTCTATTAATTCAAGTTTACAAGCTTGTAAGCTAAACATCTACCCATGAAAAAAGAACAGTGTCAAAATTAGGCCTTCATACAAGCGGGAAGGTTTTTATACACAAACGCCCCATTTTGACATGAGTCTGCTCTAGACTATTACAGTTGACCTATTAGTACACAGGCCTAAGACAGGTCTTCTATTAAACTTGCTTTTAGGCCTATTTATCATGAAGCCCGACATCGAGTATACATATCTATTCTCATGATCATTGTTTATATATTTATATTGAGCAAATTTTCACCTCCAATATTGGCCATGCCATGTGAGGTTAAAAGTTGAAATACTTGTCAAAGTGGGTTTATGATATGTTTATAGATTTTAACCCTTAAATTGTCATTTTATATATCAATGAACAGGTTACCTGGGCACACTGAGGATGCTTAATGCTCAGAGTGCACAAAGTAAAGCTGTTAACTAGAGTATAAATGTTCTCTTGAAACCTCTTTGCAACATTTATTCAGTTGATCTCTTAAAGGAGCCGGATGCGAGACCCTGTTCCATTTCAAACACAATGTTGGTAGGTATCTATTATAAAGTTAATACTTTAAAAGCTCAGTCGAACAGATTCTATAAATGTGCTAGTAACTTAAGGACTATACAGTGATGGTAAAGTGGCAACGTCTTTATATTTTTGTTTTTATCTGGCAATATAGGTCGACATGGAATTTCCTTCGCTTTCTTATTTTTTTTCTCACTTCAATATTCTTTGTCATGCTTTGAGCAAATTAACGTCAAGGTGATTCCTCCCCCCTCCCCCCGCATCCTCTTACACCACATGACTTTAAGCATGACAAGTGACATGGTCCTTAAATGAAATTCAAAGGCTCTCCTCTTTGAAACACTCATCAACTGCACTTGTGCAAATAACCAATGATAAACAATATGCAGGCAAACAGTGCTAAGTTCATTTGCGTTTGGGTATAGCCTTTAGAAAAAAAGTTGATAATAAAAGGCTTAATGATATACTTGTCCAGTGAAGGACCTCCTGATTTTATTTAAGGAAACACATCTTGTGTGTACCGTTTGTTTTGAATTATAAACCCTATTTTAGTTTAATGTCTGTCAATTTACGTTTTTAAAACTAAGGAACCTTTCGATTTATATAATTTTGTTAGACTCATTGTGTGCCTTTTACAGTTAGCCACATTTTGTTACCGGGGCCAAAGTAGCGTAATAGCAGCGTACTCTGTTGAGAAAATAATTGAAACTATTGGATTGTAAACGTATAAACAAGGAAACTAATTATTGCACAAACTCAAACAAAATTCTTGTCTGTTTAGTGTGAGAGCTGTGTATGCTTGGCGGGAGAGTCACTTGCAACGAAAACTAAGTTTTTCCGGAAAAGGGAAATAAAAATAGTTGCCTTGAAAAATATGATATTTTGTATAACATTTCCTTTTGAAATGTAAGTACATGCAGATCTATTTTGCTGCATTTCTAGGCACAATAGTTATGGGATGTCATGTTTCCAGATGCAACACAACACAAGCCTATTATACTATGTCCTTTTCCTGGCCATAGTGAGGAAAGTTGATAAACAATGCAATGAGTGTTCTATTTGTAAAACATCACAGCACAATTAATTTTCTCAAGTATGCCATGACTATTATAATCATCGCAAACAGGGGGTACGAACGGCTCTTTTCATGTATATGATGTTAACGATGAAATCTATCCTTTGTTATTTTTGACACTAAACATCAATTCCAATCATGCCATTTCCTCACGTCGGATCATTATTTGTCTATTTTGTTCCAAGTTTCTGCATTATTTCATGGATACGATCTCCACATTTTATTTTTTAAACCTGCTGTTCAAACTCTATTGCTGGCAATTATACATCGCTATAACAGGTCTTTTCATTGTTACCGAGTCCCCATTAGCCCTTAAGGTGCCAGGATTGTGTGGTCTCTGACGGCTGTGCCGAAAAATTCACAAAAAGACTTTTGTTCTCTATTTGAAAGATAAACACCTAAAGTATGTGGTCAGCAAACTTTGTTTGTAAAAAATCAATATTTATATGAGAAAATCGATGAAAAGCTATGACAAGTTTCAGATGACCACTGCACGCGTATCTTCTGTTTACTTTGGTATGGTAATGGTCCACAATGTTTGAACAGCCATCAGCCGTGCTGACCGGCCCCTGACAACTAGAAAGTCACATGACTGCAGGGAAAAAATGGCGGCACGCTTAATTCGATGCACATATCAGTCAAAGAGAGACACACCAAAGGAACTAGTGCCGCTAAAGCAACTTTCTTTTTGCTGTTACAGGGACTTATGACATCATTAATGATCTAGAAGTAATTTTGCACGATGTGATTTATCTAAATGGAGCGTGAACTGCGTCACAGCAGCTGGTCAACTTGACAAGGCTCCATTGTTCTGACTTTAAAGCTTGTCAATACTTATCAGGATTAAACACCTTGCGTCACTGAACAATGGATATTATTACCGTATTTGCGTATATATTTAATGTTTTTCAAGCTATTATGAGCCATCTATTTGGTAGGGTTTACTAGGTTATACATGTGATTTCAGCCATTTTTGGCTAACCAAGGAGGCTACGTGAAAGGAGAGTCCACTCTGGCTTTTTCGCCAGGTCGATCATCTTTGCGGGCAATGCGATTATTTGATAACGATCTTGGTGATAGGCAGACAGCGGGGGGGGGGGGGGGGGGGACAATAAACTCGTGCATGTGTATTACGCGGTCCGGCCACTTTGCGCTTCTAACATCGCGCATACTCACGCAAAATATATACATGTACCAGCTTTGAACCTGAGGAACATATTTCAACTTAATTTAAAATGAATCAGTAGATTTGATATTTCATAGGTCCCAGCAGCGCCCTCAGCACGTTGTAAGGGAGTACATTTGAACATGCTCTAAACATCATTTTCCATCGCTTGCGAGTGTATTCGACCGCACCGCAAGCCAACATTCATCAGCTCACCGTTCGCCCGTATTGTCTATTTACTTGCAAGCATATACATTTTATTGTAGGCAAACTTCAATACTTGCGACTGGTTATTTCCATTTTGTGTTTAAAAGGATTTTTCCCTCTCACACGGATAAAAATCTAAAAAGCTCCCATTGTTGGTGCAATATGAATGATAAGGTCCGAAATTTACACAAAAACCTAGGTAACTTTGTCCGTTTGCGGCCTCAATGTTTCTTTTTGATATTTTATACTGCTGGAAAAGCTCAGGAGTTAGTCTCTCTGTATAACAAGCTCTCCAATCGGTTAAAAATAGAGAATTCCTGGGATATCCCTGAAAAATAGCATAAAATCCGGCATTGTTTTTGTCGAGAGAAGTTTCAAGGCCTATCATTGATAAATTTAGTCACGTGACATGCACCATCCCATCAAATGCGCCTAATCCCATGTACCCCAGCATGTCTCAATTCAGAGGATGAACACGGCACGTGCACGTACAAAAAAACTGAATCTAGTACCTATTTTCTTTTGCGTTGTAGTTTCACAAGAAGACTTGATTTTAACAAATTGTGAACGCAGAATAATGTACGAGTGAACAGTTGTGATGGTAAGCAAAAAAGAAAAATACGTAGATTCATTACCACACAGTAACGGGGACCCTGCGAACACAATGGCGACTGTGTTGTTATCGTTCTTGGTGATTGCTATATGTAAACATGACACATTGATATTGGAACAATGGGCTGAAATGAAGTTTCATTAGAGGGTTCAAATGAAGCAGGTCCGTAACAAAGAACCAGATACGAGTAAAACCCATGACGCATGACAGAAAAAAAAACAAAAACAAAAAACAAAAAAAAAAAAAACCGAGATGTTACGGTAAATCATGTCCTTGATTATGCACACTCTTGTATTCTGCCGCCCATGTTGTTTCGAAAAACTATAACCGCACTAAAGTAAAGGCCAGACATTTTACACTCCAAAGGTGCCTAACCTTTGGGTAAACTGACCTGGAAACTACACAGCAATATTAATCATGTAATTTGTGACAAACTCTCTGGCTGTCACTTTCAGTGAAACTTGATGCAAAAAAGCCCACATACGTTCAATCCTACATGTTGATTGTTGCGCAATTCATTAAACAAGTGCCTTGTGGCGCACGCTGACAGTATACAGCCTGCCCAGGTCGAACAATCTCAGATTATAAAGCCTGCCACCCACGTGAATATGGCAAAACAAACTGTCAAACCACACATGGACCCAATTTCCAGCTGCCATTTTGAAACAGTGTGTTGTCAGGGCCATGGCCAGGTTAATCAGTGTTGAAAGCGCCATCGTGAAATATGAAAAGGCACTCCATTGTGCTGGGAAGGGGTT
Source organism: Hermodice carunculata (assembly GCA_964020975.1). Lineage (NCBI taxonomy): Eukaryota > Metazoa > Annelida > Polychaeta > Eunicida > Amphinomidae > Hermodice > Hermodice carunculata. Next base: position 95,170,089 of record OZ026625.1, on the reverse strand, counting down.
GTCAAGGCTGAAACAAAAGTTAAAAGGTTGTCACCGTGGACCAAGTTATTCATTACCATGATCTGTTCAAGGCATTGACCACAGCAGTGAGACGGGTGAAGAGGAACATAAAAAGCATAAATTAGGTCTAGTACTAAAAACATTTAGCACCTACCGCCCGACCAAAATGGGAAACACACATATCCGCTCGACCACATGCCTATTCGTTAAAACGGAATAGTACTGTGGGGTTGATATATGTCAATGCCTTGACCAGCATAGTTAACTGCATATACACCTGTACAAATACTATATTTGGCATTTTCCCAGAGTCGGGTACTAAATAATCAATGACAGTCACCCATCAAAATCTACATCAAAATGCAGTCCAATACTGTTGAGTAGAAAATATATCCATGTTTAGGCCACTGAAGAGCCTGGTCTTGAACCACCAACCTTCTGTACCTATGCTTTTAATTTTTGTTGTGTGTAGTTTTGACTTTGATTATTGTGTTTGATTCGGAAGAAAATAACGAACTCAAATACTATTTGCTATTCTTTAGATAAAATACGTGTGAATTTCATTTCATTCATCATAATGATCAAACATATAATGGTCTGGCCGTAGATGTCGACCCCACCATGAGAGTTTTTTTTTTTTTTTTAATTCAAAAGTGGATACGATTTACGGAATATTATCGAATTAGGCCCATCTTTTTCTATGAGTTGAATGTTTCAACATGAAAAATGATGAAACTTCCTATCGCATTTTATGAAAAAAGATAGGAGTATTGGAATTGTTCCGTCTCTTCCTGGAAAATAGCAATGTAATTTTTGCTTCGTTAACGTTATTGCCGGAACTCCATCCATGATGGATTCGTTTTGTACTATTTATTTGTTTAAACATGCTTCTAATTTCAAAAGAGAAACTACTTTAATTGTCACTGAATCAGTAAGAGAACAAATAAACGAACCAAAACATAAATTACATTATATATATATATATATATATATATATATATTTGGCGTATTTAATTGCTTTTTTCATATTTAAATGGGAATAACATATTTTATTCGACCTACAAATGAACAGCCGCCTTCGATGAAAAAGTTAAGAAAAACAATTAAAAAATCTATTGAGAAAAACGAATGGGGCGGGTTGGTTTTTGGAATGCAGAAAAAAAACAAAAAAAAAAAAAAAACAGAAACAAAAAACCAAACAGAAAACAAAAAAAAAACAAGAAACAAAAAACCAAACAGAAAACAGAAAAAAACAAGAAACAAAAAAACAAAACAAAACCATAAAAAAACAAGAAAAAAAAAAAAAAAAAAAGCAAAACAAGCGGTGGTCAGCAAATCAAGACCACGGACGAACGCTTCACAACCAACAAAGAAACCGGCGGGGAAAAAAGAGGAAAGTAATCAGACTCTCAGAGTCAATCCTCCAAAGGGAGTTAGCACTCCTTAATTGCGTTTTTACATAAAAATTTCTTGTTCGGACATTTCACATGACTGGTTCATTTGACTCTAAATGCATATTCTATTCCATCCACAAATGACCAGTCAACTGCGAGAAACAAAGAATTACAAGTCAACAAAGTATCAACTGCGTTAGAACGACTTGCCTGCTAAACATCCGTTCTTGGCGGTCTACTACCCCCCAGCGAACGTCTGCCTTTCTTTGGCAGCGTCACTGTGTCGAAGCAGGCAGCGCCGTCCTGGCATCGCAGCCAGCGAGTGGCCAGGTGTGGGGATGCGCGCAGTGGATTGTGGGATAGTGACTCTGTGAGCGCCATTTTGTTTCTAGGCTATTACACGGTCCAGTGGGTATTGACCACACGCCGCTCAATAACAGTTAGGGTTCACCTGCTGTGAAGGTGCGAACAACATAATGGGGGTAGCGGGATTAACACCTCTGCTGTGCGATATCCAGTAGGGGTCACATTAAGGATTTTTCAGTGTGGTTCCGTTGGACCCATCTTTCTCCTTTTTCAGGAAAAATAGTGGGTCCATGAACTGAATCTATTGCTATGGGTCCAGTCTGAAATTGTGCAAACTGGAATTCATTTGATGTAATTTGATTAATTGATTTTATTTGGTATAATTAACATATATCACAATGATAAATGTATAAAACATGCATGTAACTTAAGCCTAGAAACGAACATAACATAGGGTCTGTATGCTCACGTAGGTAACTCATTATTATAAAATTTAAGATTGAACAAAATAAAAAGTTACCAATATGCCAAATTGATGAAAAAGGGTTTAAAAGTTGTTGACGGTACCAAGGATGGATTCAATCTACCCAGGAACCTGCTATTACGACTAAGTCTGTATAGCACATCCCTGGTCTACCAAAAAATTGGTTGTGAATGGGGCTTAAGCCCTAGCACGCTGCCACTGTGCCAGTATCTGGTGTTGTACACCGTGTGCCACCGGACAGTTTTTTAACTCGCTTGCACAACAAGCGGCATGCGTGAGTGAACATGCCTGGGCTCTGTTATTTTTGCGATTGATTCCACGTGACGAAATTGTCAGAAATTATATGATTTATATTTCTGTGCACTTTCTATTTCAATATACCTGAAAAATTTGATACCGTAGGCGGTGTTAAGAGTCTGATCTTAATTGCGGTCAATTAACTCACCAAGCAACACGGCAGGCCCACAAGCCGTGCAACACACAAGCGAGTGTACACAGCCTGTCACGGGCATGCACCCAGGCATGGTTTTCCGCTTAACATTTTTCTGGCCTTCGATCATAATTTTTTTAAATTCCTACAGATTTGTTCCATTCAAACATTTCAATGAAATCAAAACAACCGGTGTTTTTGAAACAAAACACCAATAACCACGTGAACCAACGGAGACAGTGATGAACAACATCGTGTTACGCTGTCAGTGTTAGGCCGGCTAATGCAAAATTTCGCTTCGTCCACGTGTAACCTTGCGATGACTAATCTTCGTATTTTCCTTGCCGTCCGTAATGAATTTTCACTGGTGCCTTTATCTGGGTCTAGATTTTTTCGATGGAACTCTTCTTGGTGAAAATGCGATTTGAAAATTTAACATCTTAGTCTAATAATCTTTGCGTGATACGACTTGTACCTTCCCAACATTGCAGACATGAGACAAGCACATGGGGAACAACGAATTTGATTGGACAGTGAGCGGCACGTGATCAAATCCACCCAATGAGGAGCCTGGAGGTGCTCTCAGCATTTATAATGAGGTGAACTGACGTCCATCCATTCCGATTCTGGCAAATTTTTGGAGGGATACCCCACGAATATTTTTTCTTAGCAAATAAGAGAGCTTGTTACATAGAAAGACGAACATCAGAGGATTCCATCAGTATAATAAATAATCACGAAATTGATAATGGTCGATACAAAACACCGTGACCACTTGGGGTAATTTTTGCAGTTGTATCTTTCAAAAATGCATCGTGTTTTTGTGCGTGCGTCCACAGAGACGCAAAATGACAATGTTTTATTAATTTCCAGGCGTCATTTCTTTATTTTTTGCGTCTATGACGCAGGACGCAAGCTTAATGTGACCCCTGATCCAGCTACTGTTCTGCCATGTACGGCAACTGTGTTACGCACTCAGCCCAGTTGTAATTGCTAAATTAGCTGCCTACGAACAGCGTCAGTGTCACGGGAAAAAAGAAAAAAATGGATGAGAAAAAATTCCGGGAAGTTCTTGAGGATTGTTGGCAAGAGATGGGAGTAAATTATCAGGCGACCAAACACCAGGAGCAAGCATTATTTATCGTTATTGTTGAGAAGAAAGACACTTTTGTAATTTTACCAACAGGCAGTGGAAAAAGCCGAATATTCCAACTAATACCTGACCTGGTGAAACGGAAAACGCCTATTCCAGCCAAACCTGTAGTAATCTTAGTTTGCCCGCTCGTAAGTCTAATGAGATCTCATCAGCAGGAAGTGAGCAAGTTAGGGGTGTCGTCTTGTATTCTGGGTGAAGGTGACGACGGGAACATTTCCCGATCGCAATACACAGCACCCTGTTCCATTCTGACATCTTTTACTCTAGTAAGTCACAGATACACAAGCAGGTAAACCACGTTTGAGAAGGTGTCAATTGGATTACTCCCTTTGGTCCTCGACCTCGTGGAGTTATTTTGACTGCTGTGTGGGAAGTGACGTGTTGCTCGCATCTGATTGGACGACGCACAGCTCATTAATAATGCAGTAGGCAACTTTCACGATAAGCGAAGTACTATTCAGTGGCCCAGCGGCGCCTGACAACGTTATCGCCAGATCTGCTAATTGCCTCTTGAAATGGTATTGCGACACGGCCGGGCAGACTTTCGCTGGGGGCCAACATAGTGTATCGCCCCAAGAAAGTCTGTTTAGGAGGCAATAGAACGACTAACTTCAAGAAGTAATATTTCATACGAACAAGCGAATAATTAGCCTAGCCGAAAATGGTATACCTGCATGAATTGTACAAAACGTGCCATCATGACCACTTAAGTCTCCACGCAATAAAGTCATATTCCATTCTCAACGTCACCACACGTGAAGAACAGTACCATCATTTCAGAAGCAATTAAACTTGAATAAGTAACATGCATCGGTCTTGAGTGTGCATAATACCTGAAGGTTACAAACACGTGAAACAAATTACTCAAAATGACACAAATTTTGCTGACAATATGACAATAACTCATTGTGTGTCAACCAGATTAGCACACAAGCTATAAAAAGTTTCACACCCAATTGGATCAAATGTAATTCAATAGTGTTTATTATATTATGGAAAGATCAGACATCAGCACTTGAAGCAAACGGATACAACATTACTGATCCAGGTCCATGAGTAAACATGTCATCTAAATATAAAAAAATTACAGCAAGCCAGTCTGTTCAATGTAACTCTGCATAGCAATACAGACACCAATGTTGCTCCCCCCCCCCCAAGAATAATTTCAATACCTGAGATACGTATTTGAAGACCAATCCCGGTCAATATGGTCAACTCTGCCGAACCATACGCCTGAAAAGCAAAATAGGCCCCACTTCTCAGAAAGTTAGGACCCATAAATTATCTTTTATCGCAATTGAGTTTCCGCAACATAGCCCAAAGAGTCTTAACAAACATGTTTTTGAAATGCAGAAAAAAAAAAACAATTGGTCGTCATCAGATCAAGACCACAAAAGTGCTTGCGCGACAAAGAACAAAGAAATCAGGAAAAAAAGACGAGACTCTCTACGTTAATTACCCAAATGTGAGGGAGCAGTCCTTAAATGCATTGCATCCAATTGATTATATTGTGACGCACTTTTCTGAATTGATCAAGTGAATTAATCTATTCTATTATAAATTGATTTAGTCCATCTTCCTAAATAGTTTTACACGATATACTTTTATTATTGATTTTGATGTCATGCTTGCACGTTCCCTTCTGCACAAACGTATATATTTTCTGGGTTAATGAATCACCACACATAAGCCTTTGGAATTATAACAAACCGGAGCCAAAGTATCGCGTCGATTATTTTAATAAAAGGAGTTTAATTTTTATGGGGAAAAATAAAGGGTAGGTAAACAGTTTACTAGGACTTAATGCCTTTTAGTGCCAGAAAATGAAAAAGGTACACAACATTAACATTTACGTTTGCTGGTATTACAATCTGCTACCATAGTACAAAATACATGTGTGGTGACTTAGCCGTTTTACACACATATATGAGAGAAAACCTTATGACACAAAGTGTAAATGAGAGAGCTAGAAGGCAACTGTATCTGCAATTGACATAGAATGTTAACACTTACTGAAAACAATTCACCCACTCTATATATACAAAAACAAACAAAAAAGTTCAGAAGGAAATGTGTGATGGTTTTCAGCTGGACTCAGTTGTCAGTTAACAAACCTTGGATCCTTCTCGTCCCTCAATTTCCCATTTTAGTACGTCTTTACTTTTTTGTTCGTATTTCGATAAAAGGTATAATGCTTTATCACTAAAAAAAAAAACTACTTGCGTATCTTCGAAGTTGACAAAAAAGTGCTTTGATTTGGGGCTTACAAAGTACATTCGTTTTGAAGTGCTGCAAGTTAGCTTTTTTTTGGGGGGGTCTGTTTTTTTTTTTTTTTTTTTTTTTTTTTTTTTTGTTTTCTTTTGTTTTTTTTGTTTTTTATAATTGCATAATGAACGTAAGTGAAAGAATATACCCTACAATGATGCTGGTTTAAATATGTATTAACAAATCACCATCAGCAGAATTTACTGCCAGATTCAAACATTCTTTACAACTCTGACTGTAAACATATGCTGGTGATTATTTGTGCCTATTCCATCATTTTCAGTGATAATGCGCTGGTTTATTCATAGAAAAACATACAAATGAAACTTAAAGTAAGTCACACGCCCCATGCTTTTGTGCACAGCCAAAGTGGCAACATTAGATAGATAGATAGATAGATAGATAGATAGATAGATAGATAGATAGATAGATAGATAGATAGATAGATAGATAGATAGATAGATAGATAGATAGATAGATAGATAGATAGATAGATAGATAGATAGATAGATAGATAGATAGATAGATAGATAGATAGATTTTATTTTTCGTCGAACATTACAAACAAAGAACATTAGTCCACTAGGGACTGGTATAGTCGACGTGGAATAAAAGGTAAAATATATGTATAAAAAGTAAAGATTGACACATAAGACTAAAATATACACAATATACTCAATACACACCAGTATAATTCCTTTGACCATGGCCAATGTCCCACTCATGGGGGATACTTATAATGTGTAGGTCTTCACTCGGCGACACCCAGAGGCTTTACACTTATGAGTACCAAAACGTTAGATCAATTTCATGAATTTCTGAAGCGATTCAGCTGACCTCTGGGTGTTGTCGAGTGAGTTCCATGATTTTGCCCCTTTGTAAGTGAAGGAATTGAGGCCGTATTTAGTCGTATTAACTTTTGGTAGATTTAGCATGTGGGTTCCTCTTAAACTGTAGTTTGTTTCACCCGCTGTGTTTTGCCAACATTGCCACAGAATGAAGAAGTACCTCTGAGCACTACCTGGCTCAGGTTTGATGATAACGCACAAAAAAACAAAACTTCATAAAGAATAGACGAAACTTGCTGTACCGTCAGTTGAACAATAAAAAGTAGAAGTATCCCTAAGTGTCCCTGTACACTTTTAAAACAGTTCGTCATGTTTTGCTTTTTTTTCTGGAGAACTTTATTTGCACTTTACCAACAAATCATTTACAAAGAGATTCATTAAAATAGGAATATATCTGGAACATGATCATTTAAAAACACGTAAAGACTCACTCAAGCTATATTGTCACTGCAACGTGAATCTGGATGACGAGATGGCAGGAGAGGTTGAAAATGTGTATAACCTTACCTCTCATGCGGACAGTATCAAGCTATTATAAGAACTATCCACAACAATATTCAGAATACCGTTGATTGAGGTAATGTCCAACAAGGCAACGTACGTTCTAGAACAATTATCACAGCTGTTTGTATTCTTCACATAATAAACCTACACGCTCAATTGAACACAACTCTTTGTAGCATCCATATTCCATAAAAGATCAAAGTCAAACTTCAAGAATGCGGAATTAACACAAACGTTTTTTACTGCAGGAGGAGCAATTTTGCTTTCGGATTCCAAATACATCTTGAAAAATAGTCCATATCAAGTTATCAATCTGGTGCTTTTATGGTCAAAATATATATTCAAACTTGAGGATGGGATTTAACACTAAGTATCGTAATACAACGATGATAAAAATAGGAAATTATCTGGTTCAAAATATTTGTAAAAGTTTGCGAAATGTCATTTCATATTCCCATTTCAGAAGAACTGCAAAAATCAGTATATATTTGTCTTCAAGGGTTTATTGTGTACATTATTTTTGTTTGATTCGAACCAGAGAAACTGCTTCAGAGGCATATCATGTGACACGGTCATTTTGGTACAAATACTTTTTGCCTACAACCAAGATCTAAAGGTAAATATGGCACATGGACAACATAATTACTATTAATATATGAATTATTTTGTAAATTATTTCGGTTCGTGGTGGGTCTGGACCTCAAATTGGACATGTGGCAGGCCACGGGTATGTCTGGAAAAATATCTCAAACTCCCAAACTGAACAAAATTATCCAAACCCAGTTGGGCATTAATGCAATCTATTTTAAAGAGTCCCAACCCTCCCAATTTGGTTCACATTCTAATTAATTTGTAGCTGGCAGTACAACACAAATCGACAGGCAGTAGCACTTGGCGATATACACTTGATAATGTAAAATTATTATTTTAATTCTTGATCAAAGATAAAATATACATTATTAATCTTTATCTCAAATGAAGACTTTTTTGGAAAAAAACGGATATCACATCATGTGCCTTCAACTTAAAAAGTTGGACAGATGTAGATTCAGGGGAACCACAATTGTATATGAAAATGAAACCCCTATGGAGATAGTTTAAAGAGAACAGGCTAAAGGCAATATCTAACAGGTCGCTTTGATTTCACCTCTAGACTAAATATCACAGATACGTTCATTCTTAATATAATAAATCTTTGATATTCCAATACACACAAAGATTTATTATACTAATCAGATAATAATAATTATATAATATAATGCAATTGTTGTTATTACTACTATTATCATCAATAATACTATTATAATTACCATTAACAATTATTATTATTATTATTATTATTATTATTATTATTATTATTATTATCATCATCATCATCATCATCCTCATCATCATCATCATCATCGTCATAATCTTTGGTTAAAAAAATAAGGATACTGCGTCTGCTCGTTAGAAAAAATAATTTTTCAGACATTTTGGAAACATCGTGAAAATCATTCTAGACACAAAGGCAATCTTTGCTATTTTGACCTTAAAACACGCAGTTTCGAAACGTGTCAGCCGTTTTTTGATTTGTTTGTATGCATGTTTTTTTTTTTTCTTTCTTTTTGGTTTGTTTTTGTCTTTGTTTAGTTTAGTTTTGTTTGTTTGGTTGTTTTTTTAAGTCTTTAGAAGAGTTTTTTTTCAGCAAAAGTGTCAGCTGAGGCTATCTGTATTGTCTTGCATCCATCAAACTCTGACCATCAACAATTTCATATTTTCGACTTCTCGAAGGACCTTCACTACGTTTAAATCAAGCTTTGTAGGGTGTACATTTTGAAGGATGCCATTGATTGTTTGATTGATTGATTGATTTATCTATATATCTATCTATCTATCTATCTATCTATCTATCTATCTATCTATCTATCTATCTATCTATCTATCTATCTATCTATCTATCTATCTATCTATCTATCTATCTATCTATCTATCTATCTATCGATCTATATATCTATCTATCAATCTATCTATCTATTTATTTAATTATTCATTCATTCATTCATTTATCCCCAAGCCGCTACTCATGGACATTAATTTTTCTGACCAGATGGACTTGCCATTTTACTGTATTGTAATGACTCTATGTTTTGGTTCTGCTAATTTCAATTTCTTCCTCAAAAGCGTCACTGGAATTGCACTGAACCTTGGAGGCAATGTACCCTAGGGATGGGTAAAACAAGATTTTTCACAAGGTGGTCTTGCTGTGGATCCCTGATTTTGGCGATTCTTTTAAATCAAAGGTTAATACGTACATTCATGTTGACAGTGGAAGTCAACCGGGCGGCTGTAGTATTTTGCCATTTTTCTTCAAAACTGTCAGCTAGATTTACTTTAAACGTGTTGCGGAGGTAGCTTTGGTCCATCTGTACCGTGTTTGTTCTAATAATCAAGTTCTAATGATTTTTGCATTATACATTTTTTTCTCTGTATTTTCGCTGGAGTGTCAATAAAGCTTGAAACACGCTTAGGCAGCTGCTTCGAAACTTTTCAGGCTCACGTTTTGGAGATTCTTTCACCTTAAGTTGTTGCCGACATTATGTTACTTTGTTTCTGAGAATTTTTTACCGCGTATAATTCTCTTCAAAGTTGGCAGGTATAAAACCAGGAGTCAATCTCTACTATGTTTGATCAGTACGCTGTTTTGCTGGCTTCTCCTGATATTGAACCATTTGTCAAGATTATGAATTATTCATAAGTGTAACTGTGAGCCTAGGTACTATATGGAGGCTGAAAAAATTGTATCTCTGTAATAATGGAACCCAAGCCCATGGGCCTCCAATAAGAAAGTACCATATGTTTCCTCTCAATCTTTTCCATTTTTTCTCTTAAGTGACATTGAAAGGTCGAACCTACCTACCCAATGTGTATCGGTAAGGGATACATCTAAACCCTAACAAAATAGTACATGTTGAGTTTCTTTTAGTGTCGCTTATTTTATAACCTATGGGGAACTTTAATGGTCAAACTCACCTGGCAAATATGGGTAACGGGGAATCTTTTCAAGTTTCAGTTTAAAATCAAAACTCCGGAATTGTGTTTGCTAAGACATTGATATTGGAAACGGTGGAGTATCATATGAAGGCTACCTTGATATCATGCTGACGGTCGTAGGGTCACTTCTGTTTGTGCATTCATTGTTACTGTTCATATCTTTCCGAAATGTGTTAAGCTGTCTTTGGATGCAGGGAATGAGATGGTCCTCTCCTCTTGTGTGTCAATTGTAAAATTGACAGACGTTTCACTTTTCATATGGATTTGAAAAAAAAGTCTCCTATCTTACAGAAGTCCTAAATTTAGTCCACGGAACAGTTTCAGACTGAAGGTCTTATTGAGTAAATCTGTTTCTGTTTGATTCAAGTTGGAGATATCGTTTTAAAAATATAGCAATCTGAAAGAGCCGATCTGGTGCAGATAAATATGATCGCTATTCAAGATCTTATAGTGCATAAGCCACCATGTTAACATTAAAGTGTTATGTTACTATCTTCGGATTGTAGCTGTCTTATAAGTTGCAAATCGGGACATATAAGAGGCAACAGACATGTCATAAAACCTTGAAATGAAAAACAAAAATACCCAATATCCAAAACGCGGTGGACGTTGTATTGATTGCTACAAGCTATTTTAAGATAATGTCAGAAAAATGTCGGCCTGTGCGAGTTAACTTATGCTGGTTGCCACATTCTTAGAAACTCACAATTGTAACATGGCTTTAACACGTTAAAAGTGAGTTTGGGTAGCATACTACTCAGCCAATACCAATGTCATCACATTGCTGCGAAGCATCTTTGCAAAGCCATGATGGAGGGATTCGAACAAGTAGCAACTGCCCGCAACATAAGACGGAGAAATGGAGCAAATAAGTTCAGGTCTCTGGTCAGACATTTTAGGCATTTAACGGCAATCTAATGCTTTGTCTTATTATTCATAGTCAATTAATAAAATTGTCATTCATCAGTGGTTTTTATATTGTCCCAGTTACAGGTCCGAGGTCAGTGGTATTGGCATATTGGTTCCGCATCAAGGTTGTTTTGTTTATTTGTTTTTTTTGTTTTTGTTTTTGTTTTGTCTCACTCCATTTAGTTTTAGATATTTCATTCAGGTTTATATTTTTTGTTTTAATCTTCTCGGTGATCACTAACCGAATTGTTTTGAAATTGCCTTGAGACACTCCTAGGTACATGACATTATTAAACATATGGCGCTGGAATTTTCATATACTTTGTTCACGAATGTTCGTGTGCTTCCATACTTCCGACTTCTTTTCTTCGATATCGTTGATGAGAATTTTCTGAAACGTAGTCGATAATATCTTGTGAAAGGGTTGCACTTACTTGTTGACTGGGTGATGATATTCTGCTTCTCTAATTTTAAATAACTTTTTTATGCTTGGGCTCTTATCGGCTTATGCATATGTTCCCATTGATTACAATGCCAGTCAATGGGTATTGTAATTGCAAGTCACACGTTTTGCTCCTTTAAACTGCCAACAAGATCCACTTCAAAATTGGATTAGATGCACTCTGGGTGGGTCATAAGCAACTTGTTTAAATCATATCAGCTGACCAGTCAGTCAACTGCAGTCATGCGAGTATTCGTTGTCCTCAAAAATTGACATTTATGA
>OZ026625.1:94912336-95157836 GCA_964020975.1 Hermodice carunculata | reverse complement strand
CATTCTTCTCCAAACTGTTTGCTGGATATTCTTCAGACTTGGCAGGGATCTATCTTGGGGTAGTTTCTATAAGGTGTCAAAGGGTCATAATACAATAATCTTCGAATTTTTTATGATTTCTTTTTAAATCCCAAACCTTAATTTGTTCAAAAACTATTTTTCTTAGTAATTTGTGTATTCAAGCTTTTTTCGTCTTCTTTAAAAAAAATCACACAGATTGTGCTGAAATATAGTGGATATGTTCCTTGCATATAACCTGAGCAATAATTCCCAGTGCTTGTGAATTTGTTGGTAAATGGGTGCACTATTTTTTTATCACAATTTCAAAGTCAATGAGACTGGTAATGATCATTCACATTTACGGCTTCATTGCAAAATGCACATCCAGATTCACTTCAAATTTGGTGGGGTAACCTTAGGTGAGTCTTACTAAGTGCTTTTTGCAGGGTTTATTTTTGAACAAATCTAACAAAATAGCTTCCGAAACCGCTTGGTCCTTTGCTTGGACGATGTCCACAAAGACTTTTTTGGACATGTCGAAAATGTCAATCGCAAGCGACGGAAAAAGACTCATCACATGACCTCAGATGACTGACATTTCAGGATCGGGGTATGAAAGCTTGACTTTAATCAACACAAGAGTTCATCAACTTTCCACATTTCCTAAGTTGTCAATGGCGTGACGAAACGCAAACTTATCAGGTATAGTCCCTGAGTAGATACATGCTAATGATAACTTGACCATGTCACTAAAAATATTATGTGTGCTCTGGCGGCCTGTTTCAGCGTGCAAGACTGGCTCCAAGAATTTATACTGGCTATTTACATACTTTGCACTGCAAGTTCTACAATATAGATATGGATCATTGTAAGGACTACAACTGAAAACACTTCCACTGAACATGCAAAAAGATAATAAAACGATATATGAATGGACGGTTCAATCAAAGCGCCAATTGCTATTCAAAGCCACAAGAAAGGAGACATTGATTGACATGTTCCTTACATACATACAGGCATATATATATATATATATATATATATATATATATATATATATATATATATATATATATATATATATATATATATATATATATATATATATATGTCAGTATGTATGACCTGTATTTATAAGCAAAAATTATTTATTTATAAGCAAAACTTCACGTATTTAGCTAATTCATTAATTGCGCATGCCACGTTCATATTTATTCATTATTATGTGGGTTGCCTTTGCTGAGTATTTAGCTTAGACAAGGAGCCGCTACTCAGAGAGACATGTAAGGGTAAAAAGGAGTGAATTCTGCATTTCGGCCCTCGACATGAAGATATTTCTGTGCCTCTCTAATTTATTTTTGATACTATTGAAAAACTCATGCGCAGCCCAAAGAACATCGGGTAAATATGGTGATGCTATTATTCCTTATCGCCCCCCCCCCCCCGAAAAAAAGTGACACAATAAACGTGAGGCACTATTTTCACACGAACTTATCATCCAAGTGGCTACTGAGGCTACCTTTGTTTCTCTCCAGATCGAACCTAATCCCTGTCCAATTCTTTTTTGCAGGTGCCAGATGCACTCATCCTTCTCCACAATGACGTTTTGTCCAGAGGGTTTCTCCTTGCAGATTTTTTTGCAAGCAGATGAGACGCCGTCACCAATGTACGGATTATACCTCACATTGCATTTGAACGTTGATCTACTAAACAGCTCAGCAGCCCCTAAAAATTCAAAATTCCATTTTGCCAAATAAGCCTACACCCACCCCCACCCCCACCCCTGCCACCCACACCCACACCTACACACACCCACACCCAAACACCCACCCACCCACACACACACACATACACACACACAAGTATATATATATATGATATAAATGCTCATAACCATCACCCAAATGCAACGATTTGCATTGTTGCATGTTCAGTTCTTATACAGGAATGGTTGAATACTTTTACAAGTAGTCCCACAGTGCAATGAAAAATGTCTTTTTGACTTTCGAACAATAAGTATGGAAAAAAACATACAATGTTAATATATGAAGCTTGGAAAACTTGTAAAAATAGCATGAAGAATGTCATTTGATTGCTGTAATAATTTCAAAATGTTGATGGTTTGTCATGGGCTGCCCATGAGTTTTTCAGTAGTATCAAAAATAAAGTAAAGAGGCACAGAAGTATATTCATGTCGGGTGCAGAATACAGCATTCACTCTTTGTAAGGGTGCAGGGCAGACCCCCCCCCCCCCAATAAAAAAATAAACAAACAAACAGATGCAAACAAAAAACAAAACAAAACAAAACAAAAAAAAAAAGATGAGCGACTTATAAAAAGATTACTTTTATTCCAAATTTATGTACTCATCAGTTCATTTGATCTAATTTGACATGTGTATGAAAAAAATGGTTGTTACTATTTGGAAAATCTTCGCAAATGAAAGTCAATGTTCTCTCTCTTATAGGAAACGTACTTTCCAATGGAAAGCATCTCGGTGGTCATGGACGACTGACACTTGCACGGGTCAATGCCCTACAGACCTTCCAAGGGATCGGCCATTGGACTTCTGCAGGGGATCCAGCAGCCTTGTCCAAGGGTACCGGGGCCATGCTGAAACATTAAGTAGACCCGCCCTATATGAATATCTTTTTATGATGGTATTTTGGTATATCAAGATCAATAGAGTTGTTTGTGTGGAACTGATGGACGTTAAATTTTGTATTGTATTTGTGTTTTTTTGTCCAAAACCACTTCCTAGTAGTCATTACCCTATTCCGCAGTCCGAACTCTTTACTCTCCATAAGCTTACCTGTCCCTGTCTAACTTATATGCATAAAAGTACAATTGTCCATATTGCACACGTTCTTCTGTAAAATTTTGACATAGGCTGTATTAGCCCAAAATAATTAAAGAGTCTACAGCGAGAAACAACTCAACATGTTTTGGAGTCTTTTACCCGTACATGTCTCTCTGAGTAGCGGCTCCTTGTCTAAGCTAAATATTCAGCAAAGACAACCCCAAAAAATTGTGTGTACCTGAACAAATATTTAATCTCAATTGCATTCAATGCAAAAGCTGTAACATAAACTTCGAGGGCAAAAAATGCTTCTGCAGAATCATGGAAAACATAAGTAAAAACAAAATGTTCATAATCTTTGCTTTTCTTCAACTATGGCAAAAATACCATCTGCCCTCCATTCAAAGATCTACAGACACAACTTGGCTCTGATCTTTCAAATTAAGTAGATACCCATTTGATATTTGCCATGTTTACATTTTGAATACTAACAATTGGATCAGTAGAGTAGTACTTGCTGCAACTGACTGCCACATCGGCCAGCTAAAAGGGGCGATATACAACAGGTGGTCTTTCATCCAGGTAAAGATACAAAGAAAATAGACAAGAAGTAACAAGCGAGGAAAATAACCAATTTGATGCTACCAAAATACTCAGTTCTTCTTGGAAAACCAAACCATTGCAGCCAGCTTGTTGACTTCCTGTGACCCATTACTTGTAGCTGTGACCCATGTCCACTTCTATGCCTCTGGTGCAGTACATTCCACATTTTTGCATTTCAGTGTCATGTACTAAGGCCAGCCACGTCGTCGTGTGTGATCCTCCATAAATGCCAACTTGCTGACATGGCAATGTCCACAAACTGCAGCAGAGGCTATCAAAGTCTGCAGAACAGACATAACAACATTAGGTTTACCGTCTGGTTGTCAAATAGTTTCCTCATCGACTGGGTGTACATCCTTGGGTGGCAGAAACACACAACATGACATCTTCCATGCACTGACCCACGTCCCAAACCTGGACCCCATCGCCCAACAGTTTCCCTTCCTGTTTAACAATTTGCATGTAAACTGTTTGGGTCTGTAGTCTGGTCTCTCCTCTTTGCCAGAGATGGCCACTTTTATGCATTGGCTTCCAAAAATTTAAAATGCATTTATAGGTCTGAAACCTGATATTTATTTGTCCATTGAAAGTCAGAGTGTGCTTCATTCTGACCTCTCTGTCTTGTGTAATTGCCATGTCAAACAAGAATAAACAGGCTGACAGGCTAACTTGCTAAAATCAAACACTGCAAGGTACACAGAGCCCAAATGCCTATTCACTCAGTTCTACAGGTTGGATGATCACCACGTCATTTTATTTTGCCCTGAGTGTAAATTTTGTGGTCACATCAAAGAAAAGCACTCCAGTGATGCTCAGTAAAAGTCCTGTTACAAAATTACGTTAGAATCAGGTGTACAGTACTCATTTCCTCCTTTGAATTCCCATCTATATACCGGATGGCTTCCTTCAAAATTGTTAAAAGTTTAAAAAAGGTCAATAACCTACTACAGCTGAATTTTACCAAATATCTGGAACTTTTCCACTTAACATAATATTAAGAAGACAAAGTTGATTTGATTGACATATGGCTTAAGGAGTTTGCGAACCTTGAGGTTTCTGACCTAAGAAGCGCTGAAGCTCAAATTCGCAAGAAGGTTCCACCACCCTTCTCTGAAAAGCATGACATATCAATGTTCAATATTGGCATTTTACTTGTAATGAGTGTTATTAGCATTCTTGTGATACTTTTGTGTCTGTCACATAGAGATAAAAGAAATTTAAAAGTTGCCTCATATAGAATATAGGCCTTACTTGAGAAAATATTCAGTAGTGCATTAAGTAACACTAGTAAATGCTTTCCTGTTGTCAGAAATTACCGTGGATAAAATGCTAAGTTCGTGTTTCCAGTAGTTAAAATCTTGCAAGTGAAAGTACCCCATTTGAAAGGGTTTAAATTTGAATGGACGACATGTCAAATCCAATGTTGTGGCGTTTTATTCATTGTGCGACAAAAGTGCTAGATAAAGCATACAACGAGATCAGCTTGACCCTATTAATTTCCTGTAGTTGTGTATAATGAACTTAAACTGTCATAATTAGTATTACTCCCTTCTCCTTCATTAAACGTTGAAGGATTGGACGAAAAATTGGCTATTATGCACGCAATTTTTTTTGTACATAATAAAAAACGCAAAGGCAATTTTAGCCACAAGATGAATATTTCAATTTACTTAGTAGTTCTTGCCTCTGGACACTCATGGACTCACCTTATTGTTTTATTGTTACCTGTAAAGTATGCCCGAACATGTGATGGTTTCTATAGAAAACTTGTTCATCCAAGGTCTCATTTTAAGCGGGGCAATCTATGTACATAACAATATGCCATTTCGGCAAGTTAGTTCTGAACTCGTAGGTTTGATTGGTTCTGTTGATTTCATTTGATTTATCCTGTATTTACATTGTTCTTTGTTCACATATGTTCTGTTCTTTTCATGTGTGTCAAACCCACGTCAATGCTCTCACACAGCCCACTCTGAAATCAAAATTCAATTTGAGCCAGTTTGGAGTCTGTCAATTTAGAAACTACTTTAACTTGTTCTCATTAGCTAAATGATCTATGTCTTTCAAGCGACTTTGTAATTTATGTCTATCCCTGACTTGGGGTTTCTGGTCAGAGGGTGTGTTTGGGCAAGATACACACGCTGTGTATTTCATACTTCAAACATTTGAACAATGTGGGAATACCACAATCAATTGTGTATTTCTTTTTTTTTGTTATTATTATTATTATTCAGTTGCATTACACAACGAGAATACAACCACAAGGTTATTGATGTTACCACATCCCAAATATATGCCATATATTTTAAACACATTGACCTGTATGCATTGAACACCCGCTAAGTGGAACACAGTTGGACATCTCAGTTTGTGGAACACTGAATGAGAGAAGTTCTGTCGTGGAGATAGACCTGACATTTTCTTTAACAGTCTTTTGTTGCATGTTAGGATGGTGTGGATTTCTTTGTTAGAAAAAATACTTACAGTTCCTATATCTTGAGAAGAACATTCACAAATGTAAGATGCATGTGAGAAGCACTTTGTTCAAAAAATGAACAACAAATGGGGTTTGGTGTGTGGGGAAAACAACATGGAAACCTCTACAATTATGCGCTGGAAGATGTGCTGGATGTGATAAAATAAGGTTCTTTATGTCTAGCTGCTTGCCGCGAGTATATTGCACAAACATACATGGTTGTGTGTATCTTTCAAATGCGTCCAGATATTTGAAGTAGGTTCAGTCTATATTCATCAAATAAGTATCGTTTAATCTAAAACACAGCAGCAAAACATCGGAATTGAAAACAAATATTTAAATTACAGACGCACCTTGTCCAAAAGCTACAAGTACACATAATATGGTCCTATAGAGTAATTTTCTTTTGTTTCAAATTTTGACATTAGAAATACAGTACTAGGTTTACAATATATAAGACAGTAGGGAAAGAAAAGGTCCTCAAATTAGGAAAAAACTATATAGGACTGTCATATTGCAAAAATAAAAAAAAGTGTCTGCCTTAGAAGCACAATTTTTTGCTACTCTGGAGTGGGCATGGTATACCCTGGTTTGTATCGCAATACAAAAGCTTACTTAACACGTACTATTGTCTTATCTAGTTTGACATATGGCATCAACTGCATTAACATTTGGGTATCTAGTTTATCCATGCTTAATTCCACACAGGGTTGTATAATAAAACATGTACAGGGGCTAAGTAACATATGCACATCAAAGTAAGCTGTTGGAGGCTTTACATATACCACCTGTAGCCCAAGATATACTCTGATCAGTGAACCTGCTAAAACGTATATTTACAGTCCCCTCCTGTAACAAACCTACACGTTTGACAACATATTTAAAGGAGTTACAACTCCTGGCAGTGTGTTTGATCGTATTATTACACTAAATCTGTCCCTTCTTGAGTCTATTTTTCATCACTGTAGAACTCAATAAGTGATTCGGGACAGGGTCGCAGGGCTGTCTGTAGGTCACAACAGGCATTCGTAGTTGACAGCCCTGCAGCTCTACTCCATTCACCGGACTTTAACATACCAGTCGTGGTCAGCCATCAATTGTTTAGATTACCGACTGCTATTGTGTCTTGAGCAGACCAACCTTCCTCTGCTCCTTTTGGGGCAACTGCAGATGTTTCTTCACATACATTTCTAGATAAATGACTGTTTATGACACACCTTGTTCTCATCCTTGTATTGTTTTGACAATATCTTTTTTTGATTCAACGGAGTACCTTTTTGTATATACTGTATGCTTTAGTGTGCTAAAAAACAGGTTTTTCTAACATTATGTTTCTGGTCTTGTACTGTCAGGCTCAGTATGATTTGTATTTCCATCTACATTTCTCCAGTTTTGGAGGTTAAAAAACTATTATATATATATATATATATATATATATATATATATATATATATATATATATATATATATATATATTCACATACATATAAATATGTGTAAATATGAATATCCGCATATGTGTATACACATATGGGTCTCTATCCATGTTTGCATGTATATGTGTGTGTATTTCAAAATAATATATTTGACCTACATCATTTTACCATTTTACCAACCAACACACCGTGATGTGAGTACGTCATTTTTGCTCTTTTGCAGGAAACAGTGTGATTTATTTATTGGTAAAATGCCAAATCTCCAAACATGAGATGATTATTATAATTGTCTTTTGGCAGATTCCTCATCAAGCAAATCAGAAGCTCAAGGGTCAGAAGAGAAAGGGATGTTTTTGGCCTAGATACTCAACTTTCTGTTTTTGAATATATATATATAAAACATGACAATGCCAAAGCAAATTGCAAATGCATTTCATTGCACTATTCTAATGGCTTTAACAGATAGACACCCCAAAACTGTGTGGCTATGCCACCGGATTTTTTAGGACAGCTTCTGACTGGTCCCCTGCAAAACTTAATATTGGTTGCAATCTAGCACACAGACCATTGTGAAGTGTATTGTTCTGAATCAAATGCAATGCATATTTTAGGACTGGCTTGCATTGAACATTTCCTAACTGTAGACCGGCAAAGAAAAATGATGTCATAAAGTGGGCCCGTTGCACGATGTAGGCTATTGTATTTTGTCAGACTAAAGCACAAGTTCACAGACTTTGTATGTGGTATGAATAAGAGATTCTTGTCTCGTCATAAAATGTAGATTGTTAGAGTTCCGGTACCACCTCACATCTTATTATAGGCAGCGAACACACTATGCTTATATCTAACAATTTCTTCCTTAAACGTGCCAAAACAAACCAGTTGCTATTCAAATGCCGTTTGCAGCAAGGATGTACACTTTCGGGAGAGTAATGAAAAGTAGTTTTAAAACAGAATTATGGATGACACCTATGAATGTAATGTGCTCTTTGGTAACATATTTTAATGGCGTGAGCCTCTGAGCGACCAGTCTTAAACAAAATGTTCATTATGCACTTGCTTTTAATTTATTCCGCCTCATCAAATAGTTCAACATATTACATGCATAGTGATATGGTGATAGGTATATACAGTCCCTTATTTTGAGCCACAACCAGAAAAAAAAAATTACTGTTGCAAACAGTTTTACAGTACATTGTTTAAAACATTAAAAATTTCCACTTTATGATTATCAGTATAAAGTATATCTGGTATATCCCCCTAAAATTAGACACTTTTTTGCAAATATACTGACTTGTACTTACTCTTATGTCAACCATCTAACTAACATCTTTGATGTTGTATATTTCAGTTTTCCATAAATTCCTAAATGAGGCAGCTGTACATGCAAAGTCTATTCCACTTAATAAATAATGTAAGCCACATTTTTTTTGTTCTCCCTTTTTTTTGCAAATATCCAGACTAATACTTACTATTGATCACCCATCCAACTAAAACAGTAACAATTGAAACTATTGCATACACTAGTTTTCCATAAATTTCTAAATGAGGCAGCTTTACATACAACGTCCATTCAATTGAATTTATAAATAAGACAGGACTATAAGCAACTGATGATGAACTGTATATATGTACAAAAGACAAGTTTATACACAATGGCTCTTCTACTAAGCTCATCAGTAAATCAAGTCTACATAAAATAGTCTATATAGTACAGTAGCAAACTAAGCTAACATGCAAGTTCTCTTTTGCCGAGGAAAAATATATCAGAAAGGTTTTTATACCAGTCCTAATCACTATGTTTATAATTGAAAATAACTTACACATTTTTTCTTATTTAATTGATCTCAGAGTGAAAAGAGGACTGCATGCAACTTCTATCCCAATTGGTTCATACATAAATCAGGACTACTTGCAACTCTTAGCTGAGTGACACTATATTCAAAACAGGTCTATATGCAACACCTGGTGGACTGAGTCCATAAGTAAAACATGTATATGTAAAACTTCTAATCCACTGATATGAAAAATAAACTAGGTAGGTGTGGCTTATTAGAGTGCTGGCAGGACACACATCTAATGGTTTGATATCACACTAAGCTCCCTCGTATACTTGTAAAGCTAAAAGCTATATTCAATGTAAATATGATATTAAAAATGCCTTATTTTTGAAAAGTTCATCAGGTTTTCTTCATGCTTAAAGTGCGTTACCGTTTTCCCCTCTAATCGCCTAAAGGTGCCTGGATGAGAGTCGTCATTCGTTTTGATGTCGTCGCGTAAATTGTGCTGAGATGGAAACATTATTTGCTGATAATTGTAGGTAGGATCTGTGTTATGATTCCACACCCAAGGCAATATTTTTCCATGTTGCAGACATCATATCTCCGTGGAGAAAGGGTTAGCATCACCTTGACACTGACATCAGTTAAGTCCCTGTAGAGAATAAAATTCAAGCCCAACGACACAGATGCATCCCAAGTTTGAATTGACTAACTATAAAAAAGTATAATAGTTTAAGTACACCAGTCATGGCGAGAGTGGGGGGGTCGTTTCTTGTGTTTTTCTTTATTTTTTCTATATTTTTTCTTTATTTCTTTTTTGTTTTGTTTTGTTTTTTTTTGTTTTTTGTTTTTGTTTTTTTTCCTTAATTTTATATTTTGTTTCCAAGTTGCAATGAAACACATAATTATATTTACACGGGAAAGCGCTTGATGATGATATCACTGTTTATGTGTTATTTTACATTGTTCTTTGTTTCTCTTGGTAAGTCCTATCAAAAACCATAGAGGAAAGCTTTTTCCTTTTGAAATTACCAAAACCTAAATTACAATTCAATCTGACTTTAAAGCTGATTGTGCCTGAGTGACTCATTCTCTCATCAAAAGATCACAATGGTTTGGAAATATTGTTACCGGTTTTGCAGCAGTATATATTGTTGCTAACCACCGATATATACATGTATTTGTTCATGTCATTTGGAACATAAAAAGAACAAAGATTCGGTTTCAATACTTTACACACACACACATACACACACACACACACACACACACACACACACACACACATATATATGTTTATATATATATGTTTCTATATATATATGTATATATATGTGTGTATATATATGTATATATATATATATTTGTCAAATTCTATATACAGATATAGATTTGAGACTGGTAATTTGTAGATGATATTTATTCATGAGAAAGTAGTGGGGTAAAGTGATCAGTATTCCCTATTGTTTCCGCTGTCTTTACTCGTGAGGAGCCGTTTCATTTGGTTTGTATCGTGTGTTCGTGTTTGGTATTTTTCGTTTACCCTACTTCTTCTTGGGGTATTGTTTTAATCCAAGTCGCTGATTGGTTGTGAATTTTTGGCGGCAGTCAAGGGATTAGTGTCTTCATATAAAAGGGTCTTGTGGTGCAGTTGAAGGTCACTGCGTAATTGGGAACCGATCGTGAAGCATCAAGATTTGGACGGGGGCATTTGTCGATATATCTTGGTTCGGTATATGTTGAGTGCAGTATATTCGATGTATTTCCTAGGAGGATGGTTTTTGTAAGTATAAGAACTGGTCGATTTTGTATTTTTTGAGTCAGTTTTCTGTGATATTCGTGTACGTTTCGTTGTTCGGTATACGAGGTAATAATGCAGGATGTATAATTTGTTTGTAGCCTTATATATATGGCGGGCATACGTTTCTCTGCTCATGGTGATTCTGGTGTGCTGGAGTTTGGTGGTATATTGCAGGGATCCATTAATTCCATGTAAGTGAGAGTTAGGTTATATTAACTGAATATCGTTTTTGACCATTATATCTAACGTATATTAGCGTATATCTATGTACATGTATATCAAACACGCTGGATGCTGTTAGATAAGCTCATTAATCGCGTATTACAGTAAAGCAGGCAGTAAATGCGCTATAATTGTATATTGCAGTGAAATAGGAAGTGTGTGTGCTCAATCTCGTATTGATAGTTTGAAATGGGCGCACGAAACCATGATTTCGCGCTTCTTCTTTTCATGCGCGTCACGGAAATAGTTTTCTTGCAATAATTTGACCATGATATCTAGTTTGCCTTACATTTTGTGAGTTTAAAGTCTACGGAGGATCACAAATTTTAACTATGGAAGTTTAGAAATATTAGTTATATGATAATGCATTATTTGCAGTTATGTCATGATATGGCACGTGATTGGTGTGCCAAAGGTCAAGCTGGCGCTACTGTACCTGAACGGTCATGAACCTATTGTCCATTACGAAGTTGTACGTGCTGACTTGTCAATAAATGGGTCGGTCCCTCGTATATCTCCTGTTCAAGACGTTATCATTGCATAAAGGATTCTCCATGTGACAGAGTTATAAATGGAATTAAATGGAATTGACAGCTTCCTCGGCACCCAATGGAACATAAAGTATCGTCGATGCGACAGCTGAAGGTTGGTTTCATGTCCTAGCTGTACAGACTCGTTTTACACTGGTAGGGCGCAGGGTGCGTTTCACCTCGTGTAGAGCCATTGTGATCAAATTGTTGACATTGGTATACCATATTGGCCACGGACTGATATATAGACTATACACTTAGTTAAGGAAAATATTTTTTTTTTCTCTCTTTTTACATATATACATACATATCTGGACATTTCGTGTGATATATATATATTTGTTGAGCTCATGTATTCTTCTAAGGTCAGACTGTTGTCTTTGTGTGTATACATTATATGTTCAATCATGCCTACAGTAGCAGAGTTGAAGAATAATAGAAAGGCCGCTAAGTCGAATGTAACGCGTTATAGTAACCAGCTTTTGAGACTTGTAGCTGAAGGCGATGATACACAATCGATATTTGCTTTAGTTGTCAAACTAAAGGATACATTCAAAACTTTCTCTGAAATTCATGATTCGATCGTAGAGCAAGATAAGGAGACTGATATACAGGAGGCCGACACGTATTTTGACGCTGTTCAAACCAAGTATACTGATGTATTGACAAAAGCTAACGAGTTTAAAGTTAGTAGAAAATCACAAGAAGTATCATTTGCTAGCTCTGAAGTTTTCAAACTCTTTTCTTTGCCAAAAGTTGAGTTACAAACCTTTTCTGGTGATGCTCTCAGTTATCACAGTTTCATCAAGTCGTTCAAAGTAAATGTGGAAAAACTTTGTTCTGACCCTGACGCTAGGTTAGCAAGGTTGCTTCAATATACTGATGGACAGGCCAAAGAAGCCATTAAAAGTTCAGTTTATGTTGGTGGCGAAAAAGGATACAAACAGGCTTTAAGTACATTGGAAGATCTGTTTGGATCTAAGCACAAAGTCACACAGGACGTAATAAAATCATTACGCGTAAACAAGCCTGTGAAATCTGCTAATGATATGTGTGCATTGTCACATGAGTTGCGATATGCTTTTCAGGTTCTGGAAGATATAGGTGCTGTACATGAGCTTGATTCACAGATTTTAATCTTTGATCTTATAGCTCGTCTTCCAAATTATATTCAAAATCGCTGGTGTAAAGAAGAGTTGAAACATAAGCGTACTTCTGGCTCATATTTAAAGTTCAAAGATCTTGTAGATTTCGTAGCTCTGGTCAGTGACGAGTGGTCGGATCCGTTGTGTGGAAATGAAGCCAGGGCAGCACGCATTCATAATCGTAAGCAAGTTACTAGTCATGTTCTATCTCATAAAGACAGTAAACTTAGTGGCTCACTAGATCATGAGGCAACTGCGTCACCTGATTTAACCTATCGTGGTTATCAGGACAAGGTTGAAGAAGCACAAAGCAATGAGGTCAAGCATAATGTTGACATTTCAGCTGTAACACATGATGTAAGGCGATCACAGAAGAAGTGCATATTATGTAAACAATCCCATCATCTGATGAAGTGTCCTCAGTTTAAATCCATGACAGTTGCAGATCGCATAAGTTTTGTCGATCAAAATAGATTGTGCAGAAACTGCTTCCGTGACAACCATGAGACGGCTGACTGTTTGTCAAACAACAGGTGTTTTTGTTGTGGTGCATTGCATAGCGCTTTAGTGCATACCGACAAATCAGAATCCTCTTTGGTAACAAATAGCAATGATTGCTTTATGCCCGTTGTTAAGGTGAAAATAAATGACAAAATTTATGTCAATGCTGCGCTGGATTCACTGTCAAGTGCTACATTTTGTAGCAAAGAATTAGCTGGTCAACTGAACTTGAAAGGTGAGAGTTATAAATACATCTTGCGCACGATGGCTGGTAATCAACCTACAGAATCTATGCATGTGTCATTCAAAGTGTCGTCTGGCAAAGAATGTATTCATATGTCAGGTGTGAAAGTTGTGGACAGCATTCCAATATCGTCTGCAAATTTGAATACAGCTGATTATGAACATCTTGCAGGGTTAGACTTGTCTGCAAACATTAATTGCCATAAAGTAGATCTCCTAATTGGGCAAAATTATTCAGAAGCATTGTTGCCATTGGAAGTCAGATCTGGTCCACGTGACGCTCCATACGCAGTTAAATACCTGTTTGGTTGGGGATTGTCTGGCAAATGTCAAAAAGTTGATGTTAGCCATGCTGTGGTGTGTAACTTTGTATCAGCATCACATGTTCAGTTAGATACATGTCCTGCAGATCCTAGTGTTGATATCAACCGGCTCTGGGAGTTTGAAAACATAGGCTATGATCGCCCAGGCATGTCTGTTGAAGACAGAAAAGTTATCGACCTGTGGGATAACACGTGCAGGAAGATAAATGGGCATTACGAATTGCCTATTCCATGGCGAGATGCTAATGAGGATCTTCCTAATAATTTTGCATTAGCGATCAAACGTCTTGAGAGTCTTGTTTCACGTTTGAAGAGAGAGGATCTCTTTACTAGATATGACAGAGAAATTTCAGTCTTGCTAGAGTCCGAATACGCAGAAGTGGTCCCCGAGGATGAAATTTACAATGCTAAACGCATTTTTTATTTGCCTCACCACTGTGTTCAAAATCAAAACAAACCCGACAAATTAAGGGTCGTGTTTGATTGTGCCGCAAAATGTGAAGGACGCTCACTCAACGAACGATGTCTTCAGGGTCCTGATTTAATAAATAAACTTCTGTTTGTCCTATTGCGGTTTCGTTTGCACAAGTTTGCAATTCAAGGAGATATAGTTGGTATGTACAATCAGTGTTTGATTCCCCCGCATGATAGAGATGCACTTCGTTTTCTCTGGTATAGAGATGACAAATTGATACATTTGAGAATGACTCGACATTTGTTTGGAGGAATTTGGTGTTCAAGTTCTTCGACATATGCTTTGCGCAAAACTGTGTTGGACAATCCTCATGCAGACAAGCTGGTCAAGGATGCCATATTGAGATCAATGTATGTAGATGATCTCACCCTGTCAGTTATGAGTATAAAGGACATATATAAAATCATTGTAGGTGTGCCAGCAGTTTTACAGACAGGTGGTTTTCAGCTTACAAAGTTTGCCATCAATGATGAAGAAATACTAAATGAAATTCCCATTGAGCACAGGGCAAAGGAAGTCCATGACTTTTCTCCCAACTCAATATGTAGAGCACTGGGTGTGAAATGGAGCATTCGTGATGATGATTTTTTCTTCATCACACGTGACGATCCTAGTGTTGAAGTTACTCGTAGGAGCATGCTTCGATTTGTAGCGTCAATTTTTGACCCATTAGGTTTCATCTCTCCCTGGGTATTGGCCGGAAAATTAATGTTGCAACAAGCTACAAGGCTTCAAGTAAAATGGGATGAAAATATACCAGATGATTTAGCACATGAGTGGAGATTGTGGGTGTCATCTTTGAGTGAACTGCAAGAAGTTAGATTTCATAGGTGTGTCAAACCGCATGAATTCGACAATGGATATTATGAATATCACATTTTTGCTGACGCAAGTCAGAAGGCCTACGGCGCATGCGCCTACCTGAGATGTGTTAACATTAAAGGAGAGGTCTGTTGTAGTTTGCTGATGTCCAAGTCGCATCTTGCTCCCATACGTCGTCCTATCTCTCTGGTCAGATTAGAGTTGCAAGCAGCTAAATGTGCATGTGATATCTATGTCATAGTCCGTGAAGAGCTGAACTTGAAAGCTGTACCGGTTTTCTTTTGGTCTGACAGCAATATTGTGCTGGAATATATAACCAATGATTCCCGCAGGTTTCATACCTTTGTGGAGAACCGTATAAGCTATATACGAGCTCATACTCTCGCAGAGTCTTGGAAAAAAGTTTCATCAACAGAAAATGTTGCGGATTTGTTGACACGGCCAAGATTGATTGGACAGGAAAAGCTATTTGATTTTTGGCGTTCAGGTCCACGCTGGTTGAATGATGCTGCTCAATTTTGGCAAAGCAAAAATTGCGAAAACTTTACTGTTGATCAAAATGATCCAGAGGTCAAGACTGTTGTTGTTTTCAGTACGCATGAACAAAGTGTACATGTAATTCAACGCGTTTGTGAATATTTTTCAGATTGGAACAAGCTAGTAAAAACTGTAGCTTGGCTTCGTAGATTTGTGAGTTTTAAAATACAAAGAAATCGAAGTAAAGGTCTGTTGACAGCTCAGGAGTTTGATCTAGCTCATGACGTCATTATACGATTTGTGCAGGATCAGTATTTCCACAGAGAAATCAGTGATCTGAAAGCTGGAAAATCGATATTAAAATCAAGTTCCATCATTTCTCTATATCCTTTCTTGGATAGAAATGGCATTCTTAGAGTTGGTGGTCGCACAGGTGAACACCCTATCCTGTTGCCACATGCACATGTCATATCGAGTATCATTGCCAAACGTTATCATAATGTAGGCCACTATGGTGTTGAATGGACTTTGAGCAATATTCGCGAGAAATATTGGATCACGAAAGCAAGAAATACAGTCAAGCGTGTGCTCAGAAAGTGTATCTTGTGTAAGAAATTATATGCCAAGCCTGCAATGCAGTTAATGTCAGACTTACCTATTGAAAGATTGCAACCTTTTCTTCCACCATTCAGCTATGTTGGCATTGATTGTTTTGGAAGTTATACCACAAAATTCTACAGGGGTAGCAGAAAACGGTACGGATGTATCTTTACATGCTTTTGTACTAGAGCTGTAGATATTGAGATGCTGAGTTCATTGGATGCTGAGAGTTTTTTAAGTTGCCTACGTAGATTCATCTCGCGAAGAGGAGCTCCAGTCAAAATTTACAGCAATAACGGTGGTTGTTTCGTTAGCGGTGAAAAGGAACTCAGGAAAGCTTTCATATTTCATACCAAAAACACCCTTAGGCAGTTTTCTACTCCTCATTCAATAGAGTGGGTTTTCATTCCACCCAAAAGTCCGCACTTCGGTGGTGTATGGGAGCGTTTGGTTGGTGTCATCAAACGTGTATTTAAGGCTGTTATGCCCCATACAGACAAAATGACTGATGAGGTATTAACAACAGTCTTTTGTGAAGTCGAGGCTATTGTGAATGGAAGGCCGCTGACCAAACTCAGCTCAGACCCAAAGGATTTTACTCCTTTAACCCCGAATATGTTACTGACGTTGAGGCAGCATGAAATTCCTTCAGATATAGGAAGTGCATCTGATGCTTACCGTTCTCGATACAAGTATATTCAGTTTTTAAGTAAAATGTTCTGGCAAAGATGGATAAAGTATTATCTTCCAAGTCTAAATGTCAGATCAAAGTGGAGAACGAAAACACGTAATATTCGCATCGGAGAATTGGTCTTGGTTTGTGAGACAGGTTTACCAAGAGGAGTTTGGCCATTGGCTTTGGTGAAGCAAGTATTTACCTCAAAGTATGGTAACGTTCGCTCTGTTCTATTAAGAACAAGAGTAAATACGTTGCATAGACCAATTACACAAATTGTTCCTTTGGAGTTGAACACAATAGAGTAATTATAATGTTTACATGCTCACCTATATTTGTGAGTAACAGCACAGCTTCTATGATATTGCTGGGAATGTACTTGATGTTTTTTGTTTTTCTTTTTTTTATGTTTTTTTTTTTTTTTTTTTTTTTTCATTTGTCATAAAGGTACATGGTAAAACAACGGTTGCATCAACGTGAATTATGCTATGGATATTATAGGTTTCTAGTAGTTATACAATATTTGAATGTGTCGTTATTGAGTAATTTTTCGAGTCATTTGTAGAGGTGATTTGGTTAATCGTTATGTATAAGATTAGGTCACCCAGGGCGGATCCAGGGCGGGGTTCTGGTGTTCTGTAGTACATACTAGGCTATCTACAGCTGGCAAACAAAGAATTTTTGCTCGTATTGGACACTTATCTATTTATATTTATGGCATATCCTATCTTTTCAGATGTAACTCAGAGGGTCTGAGGCTCTGTTCACATTTTCCTTTTATAGTTGTGATAGGTACAGAGGTAAAAAGGTCAGAAGTTTACTTTGGAAATGAGTCTAATTGAGTGTCTAAATGAGTTTAATGTTATTACCTGGTGTCTTACAGTTATTTATCTGGATCGTTTGTATCCAGCTTAAAGGAGGGGGAGTGTCAAATTCTATATACAGAAATAGATTTGAGACTGGTAATTTGTAGATGATATTTATTCATGAGAAAGTAGTGGGGTAAAGTGATCAGTATTCCGTATTGTTTCCGCTGTCTTTACTCGTGAGGAGCCGTTTCATTTGGTTTGTATCGTGTGTTCGTGTTTGGTATTTTTCGTTTACCCTACTTCTTCTTGGGGTATTGTTTTAATCCAAGTCGCTGATTGGTTGTGAATTTTTGGCGGCAGTCAAGGGATTAGTGTCTTCATATAAAAGGGTCTTGTGGTGCAGTTGAAGGTCACTGCGTAATTGGGAACCGATCGTGAAGCATCAAGATTTGGACGGGGGCATTTGTCGATATATCTTGGTTCGGTATATGTTGAGTGCAGTATATTCGATGTATTTCCTAGGAGGATGGTTTTTGTAAGTATAAGAACTGGTCGATTTTGTATTTTTTGAGTCAGTTTTCTGTGATATTCGTGTACGTTTCGTTGTTCGGTATACGAGGTAATAATGCAGGATGTATAATTTGTTTGTAGCCTTATATATATGGCGGGCATACGTTTCTCTGCTCATGGTGATTCTGGTGTGCTGGAGTTTGGTGGTATATTGCAGGGATCCATTAATTCCATGTAAGTGAGAGTTAGGTTATATTAACTGAATATCGTTTTTGACCATTATATCTAACGTATATTAGCGTATATCTATGTACATGTATATCAAACACGCTGGATGCTGTTAGATAAGCTCATTAATCGCGTATTACAGTAAAGCAGGCAGTAAATGCGCTATGATTGTATATTGCAGTGAAATAGGAAGTGTGTGTGCTCAATCTCGTATTGATAGTTTGAAATGGGCGCACGAAACCATGATTTCGCGCTTCTTCTTTTCATGCGCGTCACGGAAATAGTTTTCTTGCAATAATTTGACCATGATATCTAGTTTGCCTTACATTTTGTGAGTTTAAAGTCTACGGAGGATCACAAATTTTAACTATGGAAGTTTAGAAATATGAGTTATATGATAATGCATTATTTGCAGTTATGTCATGATATGGCACGTGATTGGTGTGCCAAAGGTCAAGCTGGCGCTACTGTACCTGAACGGTCATGAAACTATTGTCCATTACGAAGTTGTACGTGCTGACTTGTCAATAATTGGGTCGGTCCCTCGTATATCTCCTGTTCAAGACGTTATCATTGCATAAAGGATTCTCCATGTGACATATATATATATATATATATATATATATATATATATATATATATATATATATATATATATATATATATATATATGACCATCGAAGTTGACCATCTCTCTCTCTCTCACTCTTTCTCTCTCTGTATTTATGTCTATGAACATCAACTTTCTAAATATCAAAAGGTAACAGCAGCAGAATGTGTGATAGGGTCCTTTTCTCGTCATTTCGTTCACTTGTCAATAATGTTTTCCATTCTTTGGTTTAGTGCCACCGAGTTTTGAACAAATGGTGGTGGGCAAGCTGGTTTAAAAATGATATGGAATGAATTTGTATATAAATGTCCTCAAGCCAGAACAAGAATGAGAACTGCGTCTTTTTTTACAGGGCATTTTTTTCTTGCCAAAGTGAACTTAACGATTTTCTAAACTGCAGACTGTACTTGACATTACAGAAATATATTATCTGTGATGCTGCACTACTCTCTGGCACTCTCTCCTAAGGTCCAGTTCACATAATTCATATGAAACGAATATTCCCTGTGAATCCCTTAGCGACGTACCTCATTGTGTGGCATGTAAACATCACCACTTATGTTATGCTTGCTTTGCAATATGAACTGCAAATTTATAAAAGTGACCGGTAACCTTATGACAGAACTCAAAGTCATCCATATTAACCGTCTGCCAACTACTTCCACATGATCATTTTAACTTGGAATGTTAAATTCTAACTTCAATATGGAACTGCTCTCTACACATAAAATTGCCACATATATCCCGGACCATGGAACGTTGGGCGCCATCCAGGACGACTCTCAACTAGGCCTTTATAAAAGGACCCACCTTCACAAACAACATTAAAGCACCAGTCGAAATATTCCTTGCGTCGTGATCCTAGAATGCACATAACATAAATTTGCTCTGTAGCCTTGGTGATTATAGCAAGATGACCCAACTGTAAATAGTACACAACCATTACTATTTAAGAAATAAGGGTCGATTTTGTGTGTGTAATGGCATAATGACGCGCATGATTGAAGCTGACATTGTGGGCGTGGCGCACGCCAGTGCGCCTTGCCCGATGCCAGCTTCAATCACCCGCGTCATTATGCCATAACACACAAGCGACCCTCCTTCCTTAAATATACATTTCCCCCTTAATTTTTCTGCTCAATTAAACAAAATTTAGAAACGTAATACATAGAATTAAGATAAACGATCAAAAACTGATTTGCTGAGCATGTTCAAGTGTTAAGTTTAAGAAAAACCCAGGTAGGCGTGGCTTATTGGAATGTGTCCGGAACACTTGTGTTATGGTTCCTTAACACACAAGGCTAATGTGTTATGGTCTCATAACACACCAGGCTCTCCGTTATACTTGCAATGTTAAAAGTTAGATTGGATGTAAATATTCTCATATATCATTTATCAAATGTCAGATACCAATAAATCATATATATCTTATCTTCATCAGAATATGTTCGAAGACTACACATATTTATAAATCAGTGTTGATAAGGGTGTCCATGATGAAATAAAATCATACTTTGATTGTCTTTCGCACATAATAACTGACAAATAAATATATATGTGATTCATCCAACCAAACCAAAATTGTTAACTATATGCACAACCATAAAGTTGATCTTAATTTAGGTCAACGTCAAGACTGAAACAGCTGCCCATGATGTACTTTGCACCAAAGGCCAAGAAAAAGGCCAAGCCATTTGTGGTACAATGAGCAGAACTTGTACGACCTTGCTCTTAATGTTGCAACAGTGGTCTACATGTTGATAGAAGTGCAACCTGAAAGATACATATCAATGCCAGATACATGCGTTATAAGCATTAAGTACATTAAATGTAATGAATCGTCACAGGTGTTGCATGACTGAAAGTTCCATCTAGGCTTGAATAAGAAAAAAGCTGAAAAAAGCACAAGCTTAAAGGTCATTTTCTGGTTTAAGTTCAATGTTTTATCGCTTTCTTGTATTGGTGGCAAGTGAATGTAATATATAAGTAAATAATGGTTGAACAAGTCTGCAAAACATATACATGTCCCGACTGCATAACAGATTCCTGTGTTCAAACACTTTGGTTAAAAATTTGCCCCCAATACCATACTGCTGATGACGCAATGCAAATTTTCTCATAGCTCTGGGTTCATCTTTGATGGTAGCAAAGGCAGGTGATGATGACATACATGAGCATAGACATGCATAGGACCGTCATTAGCATCTTATGGACACTCACACCACTATATTCTGAAGGATGGGCAAAAGCAATTTGCATGGAAAAAGCAGAATGTACATAGGTGTATCAGAGAAACTGAATAAAATTGCAAATGTTGTGGTCTGTACTTTTAGTGACAAGATTCTGTATGCCCATCTCACAAGGTTACTTATGTCATGCAAATTTCTAGCCAATTAGATAACCGCATAGGTGGACCAGTTTTGTCTTGCCTTGCTGGTACTCCTCTTTCGGTCAAGTTGCGTGATTCCTTCAAAATCCCACTATCTCCTTAAAATGGGACATGGGACGCAAATGCGCACAATTACATAATATATATGTATATGACATTGGACTACATAGTTAATCCTGTGACATATACAGCTCATGCTACGACGTCAAAGTGTATATCTTTGGCAAGAAACTCCCAGTAGATACATATGGCCATGCCACTGGTTAAAATATGCTCCTGGCCTACAGGTCACAACTTCACCAGGCAAAAAAAGAAAAAAAAAAAAAGGGGAACTATTTCAGCAACTGTAAACACTTCCTCACCTTAGGACAATCTGTCAGACAACGTGTCAAGCGGCTGTGCAGCCTTCTCATTACTGTCAGTATAATTTGTGAGACAAATGATCAAGCAACAGTGCAACTAATATATAAAACTTGGTTCCATGCTGTTCAATTTTCAAAAAGTTTTCCTTACATATTTTCTTTACACGCTTATAGAACGGCCACCTATATGACCAGGATTTATGCTTTTTCCTTAACCCAAGTTTCCACGTAATATACTCATTTGTACCTTGTCTGAAACTTTTAGGTTTTTTCATACCACAACTACCAGGTAAAGTAAAAATATTACGTGTTTCTTTTTATCAAATTTATTGTGCAAAGACTAACATGTATGTAAGATACTACAGATTACAGTTCTAAGTTAGCCAATATGGATACACCACCTTAACAAACACTCCTAGTTGTTTAATTAAAGCCTGGTTGATACATATAGGGTAGGATTAATTAAACAAAACAAATTTGCAAATGACAATGCATGAAATGTTGGAAATAAATTGAGTAAAATTTGGTTTCGCAAAAACCAAAGTTGCTCTGCTATATAAAATGTACACTGAATGCATTCCCCAGTTTGAGGAACTATTCAGATGGAGATCCATCTATCCATTACGATAGCATGGGGGTGGTCAAAGCACTCCAGATTGATCAAAACTGACCTTTTCTGATTTTTTCCTTTATTTTCAGTCAATACCCATTCACTAACAAACATTTTAATGTCTTGCTGAGTACAAGAATGAAAGATCTGGGGCAGACACTAGAATTGATTGCAACTGTGGGTGTTTTCTTTGTCAAGGGCTGAGGTCGGCAGATTTCTAGATACTAGGTAACTTTTCTTCGTGAATAGTACTACTAACGATGGCTGTTATGGATGTCGCTATGTTGCTGGGGAGGTAATGAGTAATTAGGAGGGAAATCAATCTGGGCCAGAAGCTGTTTAAGTTTGACCATCAGCAAGCTTGTGTTCGACTCTGTCCACAGATATTTGTAATTTGCCAGTTATATAGCCCATATGTCAATATAAATGTTTGTTGTTTGGGTCCATAAGTTGACGGTTGGCTGAAACTGACTAGTAATAAGCTATTGATGGATTTTGTAAGTACTTTAATATCCCCATTGAACTGATTGTTCGTTATTCCAGAAACTGTTATTTTCATGGCTAGACTTGGATTTACCCATTAGTTGGGACATATGTAGCTACCATGTACCTGGATGTGAGCCTTTGAGCCTTTGTAACTTCTCTCAAAGAAGAAGTTTTTTTTTTATTCCATCTCTACACTTTGTTTTACAGCATATGGTGGAGAATCATGTTTCCTTTAACTTCGGCTTTTGATTGTTTGTTAAAAGGAGCACAGCTCGTCACTGTGATCATACTAATTATATAGGTGCTCTAGTTTATTTTATGAGGGCTTGTGCGAATGGTAGCCGCTCGTTTTGGCTCATTGCACGACATATTAACAGTTATAAGGTCACAGTTATTGTACATCATTTTGTAAGTACATGGCATGGTGATTTTATGTCGAGGCTTGTAAAATAATGTTATGGTCAGAAATGATAAGATACTGCCCGACAGAAAGTTTTTTGTAACGTTCCTGCATGTTGCTGTAGATCTTATCCATGATATTGATCCCTCTCGTAGGTTTATTTATAAGTCGACGTCTGCCAAAAGGATGTTTTAGGTGCTCAGGTAAATAATTGAAGTCACCTATATGACAAATGCCAGTAAAAAGAAGTCTTGCTCTGATATAGCTCAGGATTGACACTGCATGGTCCTGTAAAAGCTTATAACTATTTTCCGGGGGTGGCTGCACATTTTACTAACTGTTACTTCTGGGAACCGGCTTGGCATACGTGGAGAGCAAATTGTAAGTCACAAGGATTGAATTGTTTTCCTCTAGATCCAGCCAGCAAGGACATACATTTCCTTCAATGTACCAGCACACATCACAGCCGATACGGTCACTCTTGTCATTGCATTTTACAGTCACTCTTGTCATTCGTTTTACATACTATCAACTTATTGATTACACACTGTCAGGAATGTCTTTATTGCACCAGGTTTCACTGATTCCAATTATATCGGTGGACATTATTGCCTCCCCTTCATCAACTTTAGGTAGCACAAAATACGCATTGTGGTTTAGAATGGAAGGTAGTTGCCCTTTTAAAAGTTCAGTTTAGGCTAGGTTTGAGGTGTTAACACCCATACATTTGTCTGCATGTTTAGAAAAGTTCAACAAGTTCATGCTGTTGTTTGCTTTCCTGCATTGTCTGGGGGTGATTACCACTGGGATATTTGAAAGTTGACTTGTGAAGACAGATTTTTTTCTAACGTGACCCCCCCCCCCCCCCAGTCCAGTTTTATAGAATTCCCACGTTACTGATAGCTGAGATGGTTGATCATGGAAGGGGATTCCGTAGTCCATTCATATGTGACTGACGTTTGTGGAGTACTGAAGGGTAGTACAGCAAGTTTTGTTAAACAGGAACAAATTCCAGTCAAGCGGAATAAAGGCAGGTTAGTCCAATTCACTTTAATCCAAGATCGATCCGTGATCATGGAAGGGGATTCCGTAGTGCCTGCATATGTGACTGATGTCTGTTGAATGCTGAAGCGTAGTGTAGCATGTTTACTTAAGCAGGAACGAAGTCCAATCCAGCTGAATCAATACAGGTAAGTCCAATTCATTTGTATCAAAGATCTAACCATTTCATTGAATTCCTAGTGTACTGATAGCTGAGATGGTTGATCTTGAAAGGGGCACTGTAGTCCATATTTTTGTGACTGCTGTCAGAGGAATGCCAAAGTGTAGTGAAGCATGGCTTGCTAAGCAAGTACAAAACCCAATCAAGTTGTATAACCGCAGATACGTCCAGGTCACTTAATTCAGAGATCTAAAATGGCTTAAAATCTGCAAGTTTGACTACAATGTGTATAAAAATAATGGTGAAAACTTGTAAAGACCCGGCACAAAAACAAAACAAAAAACAAACAAACAAACAAACAAAAACAACCTTAAAGTTTGATCGTCCATAGGGCAGCTACACCTGCGCATGCTCTATTGTGCTGGATATTTCCTAGCATTGTGTCAGTTCATGCATTTTTCGAGTGACATAGAATATAGGGAGGTACTTTGGATGCAAATGCAGTGCAACGTTTTGGACAGGGTTACTATTGTGATGCTTTGGAAACTGTCTGATTTTAGACACGTATGTAAACTGAAATCAAGAAGTTAGACTGGTGCAATATGCATACTACTGTATTATGTGAGACTGAAGCACCAGTCCACAGACATCGATGTGATATAGGCAAATCACTCAGATCCTGCCACAAAGTGTACACGATTGAAGTTCTGGTTACATCTCATATATTGTCAGAAGTATCAAAGATGCAGTGGTTCCTACTAACAATGTCTCCCTTAAACCTGACAAAACTATATCAGTTGGCACACCGATACTGTTTATTTGACAGTTTATACTATTACAACAGTGATAAAAACAATTTGAAACAGATTTATTTATGTGACCTGGGAAGGTAATCTGCCCTTGTAAGCACTTTCACACGTGTGGGTCTTTGAGGGAGCTATATCTTAATGGACACCACATCACAGAACTCATCAATCACAAGGGTAAACAAGACCCGAGGCCACAGGACTTCTCGTCAAGGCATTCAACAGACTACTAATTCAACGAATTTATTAAGCAAAAGTACCAGCAAAAGTTTTCATTTTTGTTTCCCTCCTTCTACCTTTGACAAAACACTATTATTGTTGCCTCTGGACGCCTTTTAGGGAAGAAAGTACACATCCTTGAAATGTTATGCTATTTTTATTGTGATAAACATTCTATTGGAAAGCAAAACGAGATATTGTCTCTTCTTAAATTTAATTAACTATTACTGTCTTTAAGATGAAACCTGACAGTATTCCTCAGTACTTCAGGAAAAAATCATATCTGTTAGTGTTACAATCAGAAGTGTTTCGGTGTGGGTCACTTTTTAGTTTAAGGGGAAAATTACGCGTGGTGATATTACCATTATGGCAGTAGTGACCTAAGCAACACTAAAGATAGACAAATTTAAGTTGCATAGAAGATATTCATGCACTAATGATGGTGTAGACATTGCATTTTCATTTGACATGTGTACTGTTTGGGGTTCGTTGCCATCATCATCCCGAATTAAGAAAAATGAAGATGAAACTGCAAATTATACTCCACTGTAGTGTCGATAAACATCGGAGATTTTCGGACCCTTTGCAGTATTCGTAACCTTGGTTTCAACCTTTGAACATAATTCACTGGGGCATAAAATACCGTCCTTATTACTGCCACGTGGATCAAATGCAGGATAAAGTATAAACTCAGTGTATTTTCTGGAAGCGTCGTTCTTAACCAATTAAGTAAGTCTGGCATCATTCAATACAACATATTCTTATTTGGATGTCACTGTCAGTACCTCTTTCTTAATGATATTAAAGAACTGGACCAAGAGAATGGAACTCAGAGATGACCAGACCCACTAAATGACATGTACTTTAAAATAAATGTTATTTCTAAAACATCATGACATGTGTGTTGTGTGACTGGCGACCAGAACAGCCATTTTGTGACACATTGACACAAAATAGGATTTAACAAATTGCCCAAGCCTAGAATGCAACAAAGGGTTTGTTATTGATGATAATGGGAATACAAAAATGAAAAACATATCGATTTTGCGGGATTGCATATTGTTATACCTGTACACCAGTGCATTTACTAACAGGAAGATATAATCTGCGATAACTACAAGGTTAATGAAAATTATTCTCACAACAACACGTGACCCTTTACTTGGCTTTCCAACGAGATTTTTAGATCGATTAAATGCGTGACAGATGCTGATATGTGTTCCAACAATAAAAAAACAAAGCCCGCCATAAAGCCCGAGGTAACACAGGCGAAAAGGCTGCCAAGACGAAGCAAATGATGTCATAATTGCAGAGAAGCAAAACAAAGAAGGGTATTTTTTCAGATAACCTTGAGTGTGTGGAAGGGAAATATTTTCATAAGCTGAGAGAATGCCACAAATCAAGATGGTCATTACAATGAAAATCGATAATGTTCGTCTGGTGAATTGCTTTATCTGAAACACTAAGACTGATCCCACCAAACGTATAACCGACATCAAAGAAAATATGACAAGGGACAAGGCATGTGATGTAAAAGAGAAGGTTGTGACTAAACTGCAAGGGTGACTCAGCAGCCACTTTTTTTGCATTATGATAATATAGTCTTTGTAACTTAAATCAGCCAGTACAATGATGAGTAAAACGACTGCTACTAAAAGATTTGATAGGCCGAGCAAAATTTTCAGAAACCTGGTACCGCATGGTACTCTCTGTTGTAGACCTAAATAAATCCCCCCGACATTCAGGGTTGAAATAAATAATATCAATATCCATAGAAAAACCTGTATGATAGAAAATACAAGTAATCGTGAGCATGTGAATATATCTTGGGGCCTCGGGAAACATTGATTCAGGTTGATGAAGCAACACAGCCTGGGATTGTCACTGTAAATAACTTGAATCTGTTGCAAATGTTTCAGGACAGCTTTGTCAGCAATAATAAATTTATTTTGCCGTACATCTAAAGTTCTTAGTATTGTCAAGCCACAAAATGTTTTGTGGGACAGAGAACCTATCCTGTTTGAAGATATATCTAAGTTTTTCAAATTCTCCATATTGTTAAATGCTTCATTATCAAGGTGCACAATGCTAAGTTTACTTAGATTGAGCCATACCAGGGAATGTAGACTGGAAAAAGCTTTCGTATAAACAGTACCAATATTGTTGCCAAACAGCAATACACTGTACAAGTAGGTAAGACCAAAGAAAACGTTTGATGCAAGAAAGCTCAGCTTATTGTGAGCCAGGTTCAGTTTCCTTATTGAAACCATATTGGAAAATTGATGCGTTTGCAAAGTTTTAATCTTGTTGTATGATATATCCAACAAATAGATAACACTGTATTGATCGTGGCCCTTAATCCAATCAAGAAACATATTTCCTTTCAGTACCAAAGATTTAACATAATTAAGATGTTTTGGAACCTTTTTCAATTTTTGATAGGAACAGGAAACTGCATATCCAACACAGATGCATTCCAAAGGACAGTTCGTATCTGATACTTTACAAAGTGTCTCGTCTTCACGGAACTGTGGGCAATTAATTACTCCATCACAGATCTCGGATTGGGGAATGCATCCAAAAATTTCATTTCTGCAGTGGAAGTGATATGTGCATGAGTTTGGTGGTCTAGGTAATTCATCTGCTCCCTTGGGACAGTCCCAGTATCCATTACCCACGAGCCGTAACGGTACACAATAAGAGTTTGGGCATTTGAACATGCCTGCACAGGTGAAATCAGCACAGTTGTTCAAGTTTTGCCCATTAGGACATTGTCGGTCTGGATCTGCCCAATAAATACATGATAACACACGCAAGAAGCATGGTGAGGGATGAGTTTTACTGCAAGAAATAGAGTTAAAATCAGGACAGAGCTGCTCACCGGATCCTTTCTGTGAAATATCAGATTGCGACAGAATGGCACTTGCACCATTGAATTTATACAAATGCGCATCTTCCAATCTGTAGTCTGTAGCGGGTACATTTGAACAATTGGATTCATCCGATTTATCCTTGCAGTCGCTTTGCATATCACAAACTTTCGAGAATGGTATACATCCACCAGAAAAGCATTGGAAATACATGGATGAGCACACACAGGAAGGTTCCAGACAAAGTGCGTAACAGTATTTTTCCTGCAGTGTGGACAGAGATGATGAATTACAGGTGTAACAATTGTCCTCATCACTACTGCTACGACAGTCTGACAATCCATCACAAATATTGTGTCCTAAAATACATTCAAAGCTGCTGCATAGATACTGACCTTTACCACATT
This sequence comes from Hermodice carunculata, assembly GCA_964020975.1. NCBI lineage: Eukaryota > Metazoa > Annelida > Polychaeta > Eunicida > Amphinomidae > Hermodice > Hermodice carunculata. The sequence goes on along the minus strand of OZ026625.1, from coordinate 95,129,057 downwards.
TATATTCATACCTTAGGATATTCCTTTGGCAGATAACACCATTTGCCTCTATGCCTATCGGTGGATTGCAGTTATGTAAATTTATAAGAAACTTTACATGCGGGAAGTACCTTAAATTACCAAGTTTTGAATAAAAGATTGAGTACTCCTTTATTTTTAGTCCAGGCTCAATAAATTGAAATCTCTGAGCATTTGAGAGCATGCATCCATTTATTGCTTTGTTGTCAATTGCAATCCATATGTAATTTTTCTTGCCAATTAAATCCATGACTTGCAGATACTTAGCCAAGTTTGTATACTTTGCCTGCATAATATTTGGGTAATTACACTTGTCCCTGCATAGATATAAATTTTGCCAGGCTATCCTCTCCAATCGTTTGAATATACGCTCTCCACCACTTAGAGTTTTTACATACTTTCTCTGCAATGTCTTCGGGTAGTTACAATTTTCGGTGCAAAGATGCAAACGTCTCCATGCTTGCATGAACAACTTTATGTGTATCAAATCCTGTATGGGAAGCAAAAGAACCTTGCTCCCAATATTGGAACAAATGTTTGACGCTTGTTCGTATGACAACGTAAGTCCGTTTCGTCTTTTATTCAGGCGTGGCATTATGCACGTTGCCTGAAAGAGCGACCAGAATTGTGGACATCCATAGAGAGCAGACATTAAAGGATACACCACCTTATCCAAGTTTGTATTCTCACATAAAAAAGTAGCCATGGGCATGTGTTTTCTGCAAGGGATAGTAAACCAAGAGGTATCATGAAATGGTGACATTAAGGTGAAAGCAGTGCACTCAAATTCTTTACTCCAGAACGGTTGCATTATGTCCAAGCTTTTCTGTACATCGATGAGCTGTAGCTTCCTGAATGTAGAATTTCGTATATAAAGTGTTACATTGATTTCTCTGTCCATGTGCAGGGGCCGGTTCCAATTTGTGAATGTGATGGGCTCCCCACTTATCCACGTTTTGACATTTGGCTGCGACAAACAAGTCAGTAAATACATAGTGACAGAAGAAACTGCGCTTCAGTCAATATTATAGACATCATACTCTTTATATAAAGCAAATGGTTTTAGTTTTTGCCCTCCATTTTCTAATGTGATTGTAAATTTACACAAGTACCACTTATTGTCAATTTTATTCTGTTTGTGATGTGATATTCAATTTTAAGTTTTCCAATACTTTACAGGAAGACACTTATATGAGTATATTATCATGGTAGGAAGAGAATTTACCCTGAACTCTATGTCTGTTTTGATCTTATATTATATTTCTAAGTTGTCCAATTTGAGATTTCCTGGAAGTGTGATCCACGTTTATGTTATTGCTCAAATGCTAAAATTTGGAAATCAAAACCCTATCCAAAAATAGTACAAGTAATTGAAGAGTTGGAATTTAGCATGCCAATCGAAGGAAAGTATTTATCGACCAAAGCTTACTGCAGTGAAGGGAAATCCGGTATTAATTTTCTAGTTCTATGTGATCAACCATGTGATACTTCTCGTCCGGGTTTGCTTAAATAAATGTTGCCTAGATTGGTAATTACTTGAGGCTAACAGGTTTGAACGATGTTTCATGCATTGACTTGCATGGAAAATGAAAAAAGTTTAAAAAAAAAAAAAAGAAGAAGAAAAAAAAAAAAAGAAACGGTATATAGCGCACAGTCCTGTTTTCTAATCGTATGGGTGCAATATGTTTATATCATATGAAAGGTACAGAGAAGTACAAATGTTAAATTAAAAAATAATTAAAATTCAACACCCTTTCCCTTTGTGACATAAAAATTGATGTACAATAAGATATGTGTGATGTCAGAGTAACCTGTGCATCTGAGACGAGAAATGATTTGTGATGTCTAAAATCATTATGCAATGACCTTTTCTGGGTTTTGTAATGTTTACACAACAATTTAACACAACTTTACTATGACACAATTGATCCTTACAGCCATGGTACACACTCACACACACGCATACACATATGCACACACACACAAACACACAGACACATACACATATGCACACACACACATACACACACACAAACACACACACACACACACACACACACACACACACACATATATATATATATATATATATATATATATATATATATATATATATATATACATATTATGGTCACCAATGAAATTACTGAGATATGAAAAAGAGGTAACATCCATATTTTTTCTGTACTTAAATTTTATACTCATGACTTTTATAATGCTCAGATATACATTCCGCAGAATGCAGGTATCTATTTTTATTGTTTATCAATACAATAACAAAACACTACCTTTTGCCATTTTAAACCAATAAAGGCCACAGAAGCTCTCAATAAGGACAATCCATGCTTCTTCAGACGACCAGATACCATGCTGTACCTTATAAAATCAAGCTCCTGCTTACTGTTTATTGCAACTATATGGCTCCCAGTTCTCTGACATTTTTGTTTTGCATCAAACCAATGAACGTGTTTGGTAAACAGAGACGAATTATACAAAGAATAGAGGTTTTCATTATAGATTAAAATTTTGCCGGCATGCGATTTATCCTTTTTAAGTGATCTTCTACCAAAAGGATTAAGATCAACCGCTGGATTATGTGACTTAACATTTGTGAATTCCCCTTTATCTAAAGAATTTAATACACCGATTGGATATGCTGTGGTGGTTATCTTTAAAGTAGCCACATGCCATGATGTTGGCGTTTTTAAATACCGAACCTTCACAACGTGAAAATGAACCGACTGCTGGCGAAAAACTAATGCCTTAAGTTTACATATATCTGAATTGAGACATGAAAAATCCCACGAAATTAAACACTGTTCTGCAAAAGAGGTACCAAGAGATAGGTCACTGGGGAAGAGGATTATGCCACAGTATGACAACTTGACAGATATTGACACTAGGTATTTGAATGAAAATTTATATTCAACAGCGCGTGGCCATCTGTCATTTAATATCTTCCTATCCTGGGTCACTTTCTTTGGATTATAAGTAAGGGAAGCTACAAAGATTAAATCAGTTTTGAATTGAAAGTATATATATTTGCAAAATATGTTAGATAAATGGATATAAAAAGTGCTAATATGGTAATGTTTTTCTGAGTTGCATGAGATAGCGGGTTTTAAAGACAAACTGAACTGTACAGCTATATCAATACAAAATTGTGTATATTGTAGCGACACTTCTTTACATGGTTTTATTTTTATTCTTCCCTTTTTACTGGTTAATTTAAACAAATAGTCGTGTACTTGTGTTGGTACACCATAGATATAATTTGTCTCAAATGTAGCTTCCATGTTAAATAATGAAGGTAGTATCTGTATCTTAATAGGTTTTGTTGTGAGATGCCCAGCAATGTGCGATAAGACAAGACATGAAATTTTACTAGGAATTAGTGTCACGACAAAAAGGGTTTTCTCTACAACTGTTACATTAAGGGCTGAAAATGAACCAAGCGCTGTTTTGTGAAATATTTTGGGAATTCCTTGACAGTATGTCATAGAAACCGATACAGTAAATGACAGAATACCTAAGGAACTATAGGCATAATAAAGAAGAAAAAGTTCCTCAGACGATGACACAAATGGTACATTGAATGAACGAATACACTTGGCTTGTTCACCTACATTACATAGCGGACCAATATTATGATTGCCTAACATTTTCCCATAATAAAAAATTAGGCCTCCAAAGTAACAGGCAGTGAAATGTGAATCAATTGTTGGCCCAGTCCATTTTATTGTTAAATTTTTAACATTAAGAAATTTTGATTTTTTAGCAATAAAGTGCACTGCATGCACAATGAAATGTTTGCTTTGAGTCTGAGAAGAAATTATGCCGCCATAATTCAGAAGTAATGACTCCATCTTTTTCTTTTCAGTATTTATATTTGCCACTCGACTGTAAACTTTGATATATATATTGTTTATGGAATTGTGAGAGTCATGGATTACTGCGATTGTAGCATAAGGACCACTGGTTCTAAGCAGTTTTAATTTGAACAAAAATATGCCTGGTTCAAAGGTTTGGCATAGAAGATTGCCAGACTTTGATGGAAATCCATCTTTGAAAATGAAACGTAGTGGCTTTTGAAATGATGCGTATATTGTTTGTTCAATTAGATAAGTGAAACCAATGAGAGTATGTATAACATAGCACGTGTGCACAAACGTCAGAGCATCATGTGTTTTTACTTTCAACTGTAATCTAAGATTCAATTTTCCTTTATAAAGCTGCCATGCATTGAAGGCAAAGGATGTAAACATATTGACCGTTTGGTATTGGAAAAAGAAACTTACGTTACCTTTTATTGCATCAGTGTTCAAATATAATACAACTCTAAGCCAGTTATCGAAAGAAACCACTTTTGAAGGACCAGCCATACCACAATATATCTGAGAGCGGTCTCCTTCTAAATCTGTGACACCATACAGCCTAAGCACCGCATTTCTTTTACAAATTGATTCTGATCCTGCACTAGGCAAATTCAGTTCATTGATATGAACTTCTATTTTTTTAGAATTTCGACCAATGATTTGCCATTGTTTAAACTTTTCAACTTTGTCCCATCCCACACTATTTTCAAATAATATTTTTCCGCAGTTAAAAATGAGAACACGGTACCTTTGTTTAAACCTGTGAAATAATAGTTTAGGATTGTTTAGAGATGTCGTGGAGCATAGCAGAATGGATCTATAGATGCATTGGATAAGGTGCGTATGCATTTGAAGTATAAGGATATAGCTAATTTTCATTCCCATGCATACAAATGTGTAATAATGAACATGTTCATCGATTGTACACTCTTTTCCAGATAAAACTGACACAGTTACGATGTGGTAAAAGAGTTGCACATAAATATGTTTATCACGCCCAAAACAGGTGTATATATTCAGGTGGTTCCTTAGCGAAACGAATTGCAGATTCTCCAAATTTCCATAAAACCCTTGGATATAATCTCTTTCATAGTAGAAACCATCCGTTATTTGAAAGAGACAAAATCCGCTTACTTTCACTACAGTGTAGTTTAGTGTGATATTAAAATGAAGACCAGAAACTGTCTGTAAATGTATTCCTCGTATCTCGCTGCCTAAAACTATGTCACTTCCAAACGTATGGGATAAAAAACCAATGGGGCTGATAACATGATACATAGACGCTCTATATGGATTCTTGATCTTAGCTGGCAATTTAGCAGAGAACACGGACGAAACACATCTACCAAATGCCCACATACATCTTGATATCGGATGCCTGTGGGCTGTCTCCATCAAACAATACCAGCAGAGGTGAGTAAAATACGGTACTATGAGAAGATCCATGTTCAGAATATTTTCCCAAAAATGTTCATCATATCGGTTGTAAATTTGCGTATTGTGTGATTATTTGACGACAAATTTTGGCATTGATATTCCAAATATATCCCGATCAGTTGCTGGAATATGGCAAGAGTACACTTCAGCATAAATATGTAAGACCAAGTATTCAAGGTTGTCGCAAGCCCATATTAATGTGTTTTTGGTTTTTTTTTTGCAAACATTTTGACTTCTGTGGCATTGCCTAGCTTTCCATATTATCTATCTATTGTTGAAACTTGGAGCCGTAATTTAAGGGGCAAAGTTCTCAAAAGAAGAAAACATAAGTAAGATTTGCTAAGGATACAGTTGGTTCCTATTTGGTCAAATTTGGCAACCTCCGCCACTGATCATTTAATTAGGTCAATATTAGTGAGATCAATATCACTTTATATGAGTAACAGGAAATTATAAAACAAAGGGGAAATGCGCTTTTCAGAAACCCATAAGTGCAATATTATTACGAAGCTTACAGCTCTACAGGGAAAAACATATTTTGGTGATTGTGCCTGGCTTTTCCTGTGATGGTGACTGTCATTGTGACAAGCTATAAAGATCGGAAGATTGCGCATTACAATAATAATAACAATAATAATAATAATAATAATAATAATAATAATAATAATAATAACAATAATAATAATAATAATTATAATTATTATTATTATTATTATTATTATCATTATTATTATCATTATTATCATTATTATTATTATTATTATTATTATTATTATTATTATCATTATTATTATTATTATTATTATCATTATTAATGTTATTATTTTTATCATTATTATTATTATTATTATTATTATTATTATTATTATTATTATTATTATTATTATAAAAACCCCCATTAACAGAAGACACAATATATATAAATTATACATCGAGATCAAGGCATGCCTCAAATCATGAAATTCAAATGACACACCTAAAATTATACCAGCATTTATAAAGGGTATAAAACAAATCAAAAGTAGCCTCTAACAGAGATAAAATATACCAATATATCAATAAATGGAAAACTACTCCAATGTTACTTCCATTGTCTGTGTGGCGAGTTGGGCCAGGCTGGCCAGACGTATGGAGAACAATGTAAAGGGCCCCGTACGCCAAAGGCCGGATCAGCCATGCTTTACGTGGTATCAATATCGGCAGGACGCCCCACTCACTATGAGAAGACTTTCCCTGAGAACTGAATTCGAGGATCACCTAAACTTAATGAATGTTTTCCTTTGCGTTCCTTGTATTGCTTGCTAGATATGTGAACTTAAAAGAGAACAAAGTAATGCAATTTCTAAAAGCCTTAATAAGATATATAATAATATAGTAATATGACCACGGAGCATTGCGCACTCCCTGCTCCAGGCTGTGGCTGTAGCTATGACTCACAACACCTCATTATCGAAAACAAATCTTGCTGTTTACATATACATGTACGAATCTGAACAGTAATGAAAACGACTTTACAGTGTCCTACAAACGTGTCAATGACCTTTAGTTGTCGTCATTTCTTTTTAAATCAGTATTTTCCAGTGCGTTATATTACCTGTCATTACTTCTAAAATCAGTATTATCCAGTGAGTTATTACATGTAGAACTTTATCTGAAATACCTTGGTCATTACATATGCTTTTTTATGCATCAACGAATATAAGGGCTTACAGACCATCTTCGAAATTTGCAGAGAACATGGTTCTTCGTTGCATTTGTGGGACAGAGTATAACAAATGTGTGTTATAAATCAAAATACAAGAAATTTGCAAGTGCAAAGCAGTGTGCTGGCATCTCCCCCAACATCATATCATTACCAGCCTACCAAAGATGACAAGCCGAGGTCATCCCTGACATATAAAAACAATAATAAAAAACAAAGGGAAAAATGAAACGTTGGAAGATAAAATCAAGCAGCTTGGCCTATTTCCACCGCTTTCAAATAAAATTTACTGTCTGGATGTATCTCTAAACATGTATGATCTTTAAACTATTCATCGTTTCATATTGAACCGTTACCTTTCAATATACATTCGATTAGCACAATATTTCGTTAATCTGTATGTGCACCAATTAATTGTACAATACTATGCAACTTCAACACTGTGTACATTCATCAAGCGGCACTAAAACTGAAAATAAGAATGCAGCAAGAGTATAGACGTTCACATGTGTATCTCTATATATCGAACTTTGACTTTCTGTAGTATAACTGGGAGTATATACAGTACAGGTAAAATTATTACATCTTTCTGTTCCTTTTTGGTTGCTTGTATGGACCTTGTATGTTTTAGCTTTCAATACGTAATTTAATGCTAGACGCAGTACAAAAATGCATACGTATTATATAAACTTTCTTCAGTCTTACAGATGATATCTGTATTCAGCGGGATCTCAAGTTTAAGAAACAGAGCAGAGCCTAATGTAGACTCACACTATGCAGATTTGAATGTTGTCAACGCAAAAAAAAAAAGAAAAAAAGAAAAAAAAGTGTGATGAACCAACTTGAATGAAATAACTGCAGTCATTATGTTGTTGCAGTCACATTTAATGTGCTCACCTGAATGAGTGAGGGGGCACTAAGGCCAGTGCAAATTTTTGAAGCACTGGCTCTGCCACCTTGTTAAAATTTGAGGACTTGTCTTACCCCGTATACCATACTTTGACAAATAAAAATTTAATATATAAGCTAACAGGAGGGCCCAGGTTAGGTAATTTTTTTGTGCCTCATATATCAAATTGTTAATGTGAATTTGGTCTGAAATGCCAGAAAAATGCGCCTGAGAGTATCCATCTACAAACAAAGAAAAAAAAAAAGAAAAAAATGAGGGTCTTGTGACCCTGCACTGTGCCTTTGGCACTCACAATTCAAACCCCATTATCAGAAATTATGGATCCGCCCCTGAATTACTATTGCACGGACATTTGTTATCAACAGCCAATGTTGAGATAGACACGTTGCGAAAGCTGGGATCCATTGACAATGTCAAGTTAATGTAAATAGTAGCCAATAACCCAAATAACTGTTCCAAGTAAAACAAAACTTTGAAGTGCAACGTTAACAAGATGAGTACAATTAACCATAAAGGCAAAAATGACCATGTTTATCAATCACTTCATTATTGTTACCATGCTCACCTTCTAAATATCGTATATCGCAGCAGAACTACACAAATAAGGACAACAATGCTATAACTTTAACAATAACAATATATTAACAAACAGAGCTTATTAGAAAATAGGTAAATTAAATTATACACTTAGCTAGATATTCCAATAGTAAAACAGTCTGTAAGTAAATCCTAATCCCTTTTGAGAGATTACCCACAGGGGTTGCCACACAGTTCCAAGTTCTATGGCAAGTGCCAAATAGTCTGGTACAAATCCCACGGAGGTACGGTTTGTTTCCGATGAGGTACTCAAAGGCATGGTGCTGATCCAAATCCCACAGAGGTGCAGTTTGGTTTCAGTGTGGTAATATTACCATCAAATATACCAGTCCACTCAAAGACACTGTCCAAATTCCACAGGCACAATGTATGCAAAGGTATCTCCTTGGCAATGACAATGGCTTACAGTCCCAGTGGCTTGAAGTCACACAGCTTCTTTTGGATCTCAGAATTCTGCTCTGTCTCACTTATGGTGGAACTTTTTTATATATCTAGGCTTAGAAATCTCACCAGTATTCCAGAGTTCGTTGGTACCTTGCCGAGTATGTTAAGGGCTACATCCACTGGTAAGGGTCATATTATACAGAGCCTTCACTGTAAATTCGAGAAAGAAAAAATTGGCTGAGTGATTCAGTGAGCCCATTTGCCATACCCAATTAAGTTAATATTGTATCCCTGGGCCCAGACATTGAAGTGGATAACATGTTTTGTTATTTGTTGTGGAGGATGCTCTTGTCATGCAGATGTGGCATGGAGGGTAGGCTGAAGCCGTATGTACGTGTGCATAGTGCACTTTTGGCACAGGTTTGAATGGTTACACTGTAGAAAGTATCTACTCAGGTGGGTCAGACAGTGTAAAAACAGTCCAAGAAATATCTCTGAAAACAGTGGGTTCAATCTGATTTAAATTTAAAACATATAATATTCATACATTGAGGATTTTGGGATTTTTAATGTTTATTTTAATATATCCATTATTCTGAAGTTGCAAATATACGGCACAACATACATCACTTGGTGCTCAGCTGAGCAAAAGCAAACATCTCAGGAGTGACTGCCGTCAGTGGAGATAAACAATGCTTAGGGCAAGGACGAGAACCAGCAAGAGAAAATGCCCTCCTAAGCATAGCTTACAACCTCAACAGGGCATAGTTCCAGCAAGCGTTGTGACAATGATCTGATACAAAAATGCGGTCAGTCTGACACCTTGTTGAAAATGTAATTATTCAATTTATGACCCAAATGTATCTTGTTTTTTCTTCTACTGTCATTCGCTGTATAAAAATGGCCCTTTTTATTTCCAGCCTACTTTGAAAAGTAAATCATGTTTGATATGCATGTGTAGGGAGGTGACCAAAATATACAAATTAGGATACCCAAAGATGCTAAATTATTGGAGATAAATCAGGCACAGGAAAAAATTGCAGAATAACATGTGGAACGAATAAAGGTCTCCAAAATTGTCCCTGTACAGTTTAGATTAACTGGCCAAGTCATTTCGGAGAAGTTTCAAGAGGCTAGTATGCTTTACCAGAATAAAATTTAAAAAAAAAAGAATATTATGTGTTGTATTCTACAATTTACATTTGAAGTCATTTCAAAAGCAAAATATTCTTTTCACATATATTTCAACAAATGCCCCAATAAACTTTAGATTATGTCTAAAATAAACACAGCATATTGTTGGCTAAAACTTAATTTGACATTTTTTCATACAGGGTTTAGATGAAATTTTAAAGCTTTTTCAATTGTATTCAAAAGTTTTAAAATTTCCATAAAAGTTTGAATGACCAGAAAAATCACCAAGATCCTTTCTAAAAACTCTGAGATGCTGCATTTTAGCTATAGTGCTAGCTTTAATTTTATGTTACAAGCTAACTTGTTTGCTAATTTTAAACATGCTACTTTTTATCTGCTGTTAATTTTGCAAACATTAGTTAAAAATGAATTGAAAAAACTGAAAATGGCTAAATCTGAAATTCAATGCTGACTTCAAATAAAGACATTTCTTTTCTTTCAGAAAGTACATGCTTTTGATACTCTTGCATGAGAACGAATTAAAAATATAGACCCATATCTTTTACATGGATTGCAAAGCAGGCCAAGCATATATTAATCACTCTCTATGGCACAGATCGTGGTGTATACTTCCTACCTACATGTTTGGTGGAGGAAACGGAAGGACTCGGAGAAAACCACCGTGCACAGTCAGAGTGGTAGGAACTCTTTCCACATGCTTCCCCGGCCATGAATCAAACCCGGGCCGTAGAGGTGAAAGGCGAGTGTGTTGTAGTCCGACCAACCGTGCACCCGAATTAAATAATTAATATATTCTACATGAAATTCACAAAGTGTAGTAGCCTTTGAACTATATACATAAAAAATATTAAAAACCTCTAAAGTATGACCGGGTCAACAAACTTGGTGCAGACCCCTCAAGATAGACCCTCACAACTAAGGACGCTTGCAGATGATCCTACTAATGGTGTTGGAGAAGTGAAAATATCGATTGTGGAAGACAGATGGACAGAAAACAAATGCACGAATGGATGACACACAAAGATCTATCATATAGCCTTAACCTCAGTGACAATTTAGTTGAGGTACCAATGTAACTTGTGACCACATGGCAAAAATAACATGATTAAAGTATTTGGGAACCCACTTTGATGTTTCCCGCTTCTCTTTTGGATTTTTGTGGCAGTAGTTGTCCTAATATCTTATCTATCGAATGTGGAAGTTTAGACACCTGTCCAAGTTGTGTGGTGCTAAAAAAGGGGGAAAACTACCATTTTCCAACTTTACGTTTGGTTGCAAACAGCGCCCTCCTGCAAACTCATGCAAAGTCTGCCAATAAATTAATCACGTGTTCTAACTTAGCAACCCGCACTGCTATTGATCTGATGGAGAGTTGTCATGCCACAGTACACTGTTAAAGCTCTTGACACGGACATCGCCTAATCTCATTGTTAAGCTGTATCATTGAAAGAGAGGTTTTAGGCAAGTCTTCAATTTGTATAGGGATGCTTTAGTGATCTCGGACAGGCAGTGTGTTATGCACCTAGTCCATCAGTCGGAGGATATTTTTTCCTATCATCAATTTTGCAAGTTTGATATATGTGAGACATTCCACAGTTAAAAATCTGGCTTCCAAACGCAATTATTGCAGGACAACTACTCAGTCTGGTTCCAAAATAATCTCCTAAGATCGGACCCAGCGGGTCCCCACTAGTGGTGTTCAGTGAAGCCGCAGAGAGAACACACCAGTTGTTGTCCAGGCTTCCATATTGAAGTCACCCCTTTTTCTTGTCTGTCAGAATGACAGTGTTAACCCTTTCCCCCTCAAACCGGCCAAAACCGGCTCGTGGTCAAATGTCGTCTGCTTCAGTGTATTCTACTAATTTCAACAGTTATGAAAAACAATTTGACTGAGAAATGTACATGAGACTCACCAAGATCACATGCCCCAGGTCAACAGCTTTCCTTGGCAAGGGTTGGGCACTTAGTGCCCAACCCATGCCAAGGAAAGCTGTTGACTCAGTCTTAATTCAAGGGGGAAAGGGTTAGTGCAATAAGCACATATATTTGTCTTTTAGCAGAAGACTATTGACTTAATGCTATTGTAGAGAGTTCTGTTTACCCTTCAGAATATAGTAACCCTTTCCGCCTAAAACCGGCCAAAACCGGCCAAATCCGGCTGATGGTCAAATGTCGTATGCTTTAGCATTTTCTACTGATTTTAACATCAATGGAAAATAATTTGACTGGGAATTGAAGATGAGACCTGTCAAGACAACATGTCCCACGTCAACAGCTTTCCTAGCCTAATCTAAGCCGAAGCTGGCATTGAAAAACACCCCACTGTTCAGCGGAGTTGCGCTGACCTGTAGCTGATAGAACATGCATACAATTGAATATGATTGGTCCAAATACTCGATCTGATCATGCAGTTTTACTGATACATGCACGTTGCACCTGATAATATGCCCATATATAATCAACAAAATGGAGAGACAAAAAGTAACAGGCTAAATAGAAATACTAAATGTGTATCACTGATACAGATGCTTGACCTAGTGACTTTGTTTTACCACACGAAAGACACTTGAACAGGTAACATACGTATGTTATCTTCAGAAACGGCAAGTTACATTACCATTTCTATCTTCATGTAAACCAATTGGAGACATTGATTCTCTTTTGTCTCCTCCTCCTCCTCCTCCTCCTTCTTTCTTTTTCTTCTCTATCTTTTCTTCTTTTTCTTCTTTTTCTTCTTTATCTTCCCTTTCTTCGCTCCTCCAGTGCTACTCCTGTTCTTTTGCTGCTCTCTGTCTGGTGTCTTCTTCGAAACTTTCAGTTTCCGTTCAATTGGTCCCAAGACTCAATGGAAGATTGTGAAGGGTGCTAAGATTGTGTTTTGACGTGAGATCTAATTCGGGATTGTAGTTGGGTGACCCAATTCTCAAGGGCACATGTGTACTTGCATGGATTATATTTCCGTAAGAAAAAACCTTACGAATTTAACAAAAATGGATTATTAACCAGGTCTGGATTGTGTTTAGATCACATGGACCTAATTCTCAAGGTCAGAGGCTCAGTTAGCTACAATTTGTATCCATGTAATGTGTTGTTTGATTGACATATTCGTACAATGATGTTAGGGTGGGTGGCCAGTTGTGTAATTGAAAGGCCTTTTGTGGGTCATTTGCTTTTACTCCTACTGCTGATGCTGTGACAGCCGGAGGCTGCCAAAAACTTTAACTCATAATTCAAATATTTCACTCTGAGTCTAGAGAATTCAACAATATCGCAAGCCATTGGTAAAAAGTTCCCCTATTTCTCCATGTACAGATATTTGTCACATTTTATATAAACCCCAGGGTAAATCAATTTTTCCATTTTGCAATTATGGAACCTCGGAGAGTAAAAGTTTTGTTATTTGCATGACTGAACGTATAACTTTGTTTTTGCTGAATATTTAGCTTAGACACGGAGCCGCTACTCAGAGAGGCATGTACGGGTAAAAGGCTCCGAAACATGTTGGCTAGTTACCCGCTGAAGACCCTTTAATTTATTTGGGCTGATATAGCCTATGTCAAAATTTTACAGAGGAACGTGTGCAATATAGACAATAGTAATTCCATATGTATACAGGTTAGACAGGGACAGGTTAGCTTATGGAGAGTAAAGAGTTTGAACTGCCGAATAGGATATTGACTGCTAGGAAGTGGTTCTGGGCAAAAAGACACAAATAAAATTTCAATATTTCTGGAGCGTAAAGCAGCGTCTCTGTCACACTTCGCACATTTTGCTTGGAGATTAAAAAGATTATTGAAAGAATAATTGATTGTGATTGGCATGAACCATTATATCTTCGATGTTAAGTTTCCCTGTATATGAAATAAAAGATGTTCTCCAAATATTGTTCTCATTACCTTAAACTTGTGTAATGTTTTAACTTTCTTCATTTTTTTTTTATTCCGAAGCCACCTTTAATATCAACTCACCAGTGGCAGACGACCACACTTTTCTCCTTTGTCCAATGATTTTGACGAATATTCCATCCATTGTTGTCTACTCATACTGTCAACTTTCCGCACTTGTATAGTAATTCTGTCTGCATAGTAACCTAGGCGTTTTATTTTTTTTTCTAAATCTTGAGATTCTATTGTTCATAATATGTCTTGTTAGAGAACGTTTTTGTCCTTTTTGCCTCTTATCCCAAATCCAAATGCAATGGTAATCTTGATTGACGCATGGTGTTTAGATTCTACATTATTTTCAATATCGAGAAACGTTGTGGTCCACTTTATGAGAATAATATGTGGTTGGTAGGGAAAACAGTGGATGGAGCACCCTAGCTTTCCTTCTTAGAGCTAATATAAGGCCTGTGTATGTACACCAGAACCTTACAAATTGCAATGCTCTTCCCTCGGTTGCTTAAGTTCTTTGTCACCCCTCATTAACATATTCCAGACTGGACTTAATGCTGGGTATCATGTGACTTGTGTCAATTTTTAATTAAAAAGCTAATGTATCCTTATAAAATTAATATGACCCTAGCCATTCGGCACTAATATTAAGATATGGAGTAGCTTTATCAGGCCCCTTTCCTACCTCATACAAAGAACCCATAACACTTTCTTTCTTCCTTTCTTTCTTTCTTTCTTTCTTTCTTTCTTTCTTTCTTTCTTTCTTTCTATATTTCTTTCTTTCTTTCTTTCGTTTTTCTCTCTTCTTTTCTTTAATCTATACCATTCAATTGCTTTAAGTGGTACGCATTCAGCAATAGCATATGGCAAGCCCAAGTGATATTAGTTAAATGCTCCTTGGAAAGTGGCATTTAAACTGCGGTGCAAAAAGCCAAAAAGGGACCGTCATCCGCACCTCGTGAGTTACATGCCTAATGTTTACAATAATCACACACAAGATGCAAATGTCAAAGCCTTATTTTGGCCACAGAACATGGCGAAGGTCGCTTGTATCTCCAGAGGGATGGCTGACAATATATTTCAGCTGGATGGCAATATCCACTAACGACTCACTCCAGATACCTCAAAACAAAGCCTGCCTTTTGACTAAACATGAAATTGGGCACCCATAGTTTTGCTCATTTGATTATAGTATCGAAAGCTTGCATTTTATTTTCATCTAAATGAATAGAAACAAAATATAGAAAATAAAAAAAAAAAAAGACCTGATGGTGATACATATTGTGTCACATCTGGAAAGAGAGAAGGACAAAACAGTGGAGATTATTTTTAGTTGGAATTAATTGTAATATTTTGATCGTTTATAGAAAAAAGCCAAGTTCAGAATGCAAACGAATAAGTCAACACAATTAAACAATAGTTCAAAACACTGGTCAACATACAGAGCATGCTGGGAATTTCAATATTCCGATCTACCAGGAAAGAAAATGGAAACAGCGGAACAGTAGATCCAATATCCATGTGTTGTGACATTGTGAATTAATTATTCAAGGCACGCCAACTGACACCAAAGCACCATGGTGATCAGGTACAAATAAGCAATGTGTAAAAGAACATCGTTCAGTGACAAACTTCAACCGAGCATCATCGCAGGTCAAAATCAACATTTTAAATATCAGTTGTTATCATCCGACCTCGTGTGGACCTTGGTGCTAGTGCATGGGCACAAAATAATCCGAGTCATCAAACTGCTAGATAATTGGGCAAAGTACCCCACGTATGCAATGATGTTCAGTTCCCTTCCACTGCCCACAAAAAAAAAAAAAAAAAAAACTCTGAAAGTTCTACCTGGTCCTGTTCTCCCTCTCTCACATGTAGTGCTGTTAAGGCAACTACTTGCATGTACTCTTTGACTGCTACATCAATATTCATAACCAATTTGTCATTGACTCATGTACAATTCACCTGCCCCACTCTACCCTTGCAATCACTTTCTTCCCTTTACTCCTTTCTTCCTGTTATATGCCTGCGATTCCACACCTTGGCCTTCCTGGTCTGGTGCTGGGCTACCTAGTTTACCTGATACTGCACCCACTACCTATACACCTGACCTTTCCTCTTTCACCATAACTAGCTTGGGTGCTACGCATCCCATGAATACATCTTCCTGCTGTCAGCACACTCCTCCCCCCCCCCCATTTTTCCCTAAAGTCAAATTCCCGCTGCCCATATATCCTCCCAAGCTGGATATTAATAGCCCTCTCAACTTATCTAGTAACCCTTTGTACCTTCCCAACACAGTCTCCGTCCATACCCTCTCATATAAACATCCTGCCCCCTGTGTGGTAAGTCAATTTTGGCGACCTGCGCAATGACCTTCAGACACGCTGCACTGGACCTGACTATACCATCTATACGCTCCCATACATCCTTAATCTTTGCCCTGCAACCAGTCCCTAACCCTGTTGCCCTCCGCACAGTTTGCCCTGTCTACCCTTTTCTTAATTGTACTTCTCACTGCCATCACCTGTCCATTGCCCCATCCTCCCACTGTCTGTCCACTTACACTCTACTGTCCTCTGCTACCAGCTCTTCCTTCTTTCATTTTCCCCCTAACTTAACCTGCGTATCATTTTCCACTCTCTGTCCATGATCTTAGTTCCCACCCACCCCCACTAAATGTCCTCCTCATTCCTCTTAGCACCTATTTGCCCCCTGCTCCTACCCCCTACATCCATGATCCTGTCCCTAGCCTCTTCTAATTCTGCCCCCCCCCCCCCGGCTGCTACCTATATATTCAACGTTTTTACTTACCTGGAATTACCGCACTTTTACTCAAAGCTGTCCTAGTTTGTCCCCTTTAGTGTACAGGGAGCCCTCTGGCCCCAAAATCGGTCAACACACAACACTCTGAGCACTGTATGTACCTACCCTTCCTTTGGAACAAAAAATGGAGTTATGTTACTTTATTATTCTTTCGCATCTTCCAGAATCTTATCTGACTGATCTATTATTCAAAAGAACGAGTTTACTAAAAACTGAAGATTTGTTCACTGTATGTAAAGTTAAATTTTTCAAGGTTTACATAGCAAATCTTGTGAACGTGCCACTAACTTCAAACATAGAAATCCACAAGTACCGTGCAAGACAGACTGGAAATATATCTGTTCACAGACATAACCATAGTTTTGCCAAAGACTGTATCAGATACGATTTACCTGAAATGAGAAATTCACTTCCAGCAATTATCTTTGACAAATTAGACACAACCTCCGTGGTTTAGCTATATATGTTAAAAACGTCTATATAAGTAGACATAATGATATGTGTAGTATGCCTAGCTGTTTTGGTTGCTGAAATATATGTTTGATTGTTTTTTATTACTTTTTGATAACACAGTATGTATTACACCTGCCAGAAATTTGAGTACAATTGAATGAATTTTTTTTTTTTTTTGTATATGATTTGTCGAATAAAAATATGCTGTATCCTGATCAGCCTCCTTCTGACTCTCGTTTCCTTGGTCCTTATTCCTGTCCCCTTCCCGGTCAATGTCCTGGCCCTACCTCACTCCACCTGCCCAGGAAACCCCTTCCTGCCATCGTAATTTGTCTCTCGCCTCCAGGGTTATGCGCGTTATACATGCTCCTCGACAAATCATGACCAAAAAACTAACAATTTTTCTATGCCCAATGTTGTTTCTGTACAGAACAAACTCAAAAAACCCATTAGTAATGATATCTGTATGGCATAAGTGTTACTAGACCGCTCAACAATAAAGACCTTAATTGTACACTGTGGAAGTGTATGTGTGTGTCTGTCCGCTGTGACAGTTATGATACAGCCATCAATGTGACTTGTTGGCCCTGTGGGGTCATTGTGAGACCCTGTTATACTGTGAAAGTATGACCATCGATTCATGCAGGAAGCAAGTGCACTTTGACCATTTCCGTGGGAAGTATAATGGCCAAAACGTGACACTATCAATTGGGGGGACACAATAAAAGGCAATGTTGGCAAAACCACTTATACAGATACCCAGTTAACAGTAGACGTTCCAAACACCAAACTAATGATTGCCAATCAGGATGAGATGACAGAGAATATAACCATAGATACGACGACGACAGGGGCTGGTATCAATCAGAAAAAGACTAATGATTTTGAAAAAGTTGGACTTGTGTGTCTTACATTTAATTGTAAAGGATACAAGTTGACTACATTTCTGAACTTTTCTTAAATTCTGACATTTTATGACTCAGTGAGACAAGGCTCTGGCCATCCGAACTTTCCAGTTTAGAGGACACTTCACAACTTATAGATGCAAGTTGCTTTTATTGTGTTTATAATAAGTTGGGTCTGAATAATGTTGAGCCAGATTATCAGGGTCGACCTTTCAGTTGTGTTGCTATTCTGTGAAAGAATTCAGTGTGGTCTTACCTACTACGAGATCAATACTGCAGATGATCACGTTATAGCCATTGCTATATCAGACTCTGCTGGTGTGACTGTACAAAATACAATGAATCTGCATATGCCCTTTTATGATAACACCACGGGGGCACAGAAAAAAATACATGGGAATAGTTATAATCTGTGATAGATAACCATGGCATACCTGCATCAATCAAAATGTGTAGCAATATACATGTGTCTCTCTCTAATGCTAAAAAGTTACACAGACTAGAGTATGAAGAAAAGCGTTTCAATAATAACAGCAAATTGTTGTGTGATTTTCTTACAGATAATGACCTTGTCATTGCAGACGTTATATTCTAACAGAAGGTCTAATATACATATTTTTGCCTGGGTGACAACC
Organism: Hermodice carunculata; assembly: GCA_964020975.1. Lineage (NCBI taxonomy): Eukaryota > Metazoa > Annelida > Polychaeta > Eunicida > Amphinomidae > Hermodice > Hermodice carunculata. Next base: position 95,110,267 of record OZ026625.1, on the reverse strand, counting down.
ATTACACATGGATTGATCATATACTTAGTTTTGCCCATGATGTAAACAATATTACTAAGGGTAACATTGTCGTTGTCGATGAAGGGAACCTTAGTAATCAGCTCTCTTGGCTATAGAATTCAATGTTAAAGTCACTCTCTGTCACTTTGTGTCAAGGTAGATTTCTCCAGGGTGTTTCCTCTGACCGATTATTTCCTCTTATGCCCGCCAAATTAGCACAAGCTTGGCAGCACAGAAGCTTATAAAATGTATTAACGTGCAACCTAGATACTCTGCCTGTAATGAATTATACTTGTATGCTGGGTCATGCAAGTATGACTAGATCACTTGATCTGTTCATACAAGAGATTGACAGTACAATAGATGAAACTGCTATGGAAGCCAGTTGTGTGCCAGACACACGGAACCGCCCCAAAGCCTACTGGTGCCCACGGTTTATTGTTCTCCATGACCACTAGAGGCTCTGGTGGCGCTTCTGTGCAGAGAATGGGCGCGTGCGTCAAGAGGAAGTCTATGATGCTATGACGTTTGTCAAAACAAGCTTTGGAAGGCTGTCGAAGTGATGCATATAAGGCTGTATTGATCATATTTTGAGTACTGGCTATTTTCGTAACAGAAATATCTTGCACTTTGGAGCGTCAAAAGAAAAGTCCTTGCTCTTCGTTGTCCCCTCGACAGCTCGCCGATAGTTTCAACAAAGCTATGAATGCCGCTCCATCTTTCACTGATTCTCCAAGCCATATATGTGAAATGGTTGAAGCCAGTTTTAGTGAATTGCAAGGTAATCGATACAAGGTGTTTGTCACTCCTGAGCAAGTGGAGCTGCTAATTATCAAATTTAAGTCTCACACAACACCAGGTTGTAAAGATATATCTGAAATTTGGCCTGGCCAAAACAAAGTATATGGTTGCTGGCAAGTGCTCTGCTCAGCATGAAATATCCTGGTTCCTTGCTGATAGAAAAGTAGAGATTTTCGATTCGATTTATATGCTAAGTAATCATTTTAGTCACGACAGAAAAAAAATATTGGTCACATATATAATTGGGCAACCTCAAACCGTCGGGCTATGATTGGGCTTTGCAGTGCTTGCTCTGCATCAACAGGCCTGGATACAGATCTGAAAATACACTTTTGAAGTAATAATGATAAGGCCTTGAATGTTTCTTTACCTAAAGCTTCTGTAATTAATCTCGAATCTGCTCAAGGTAGCATTGTTAAACAGTGTCTTGGTAATGCTTATATATTACATCACTCTAAGTTACTAAGGTCGCTTAAAGGCCGACGTTGCCGTATAAAAGGACACCCTGGCACACAGTATGGATACCCCACCTGCAAAATAGTACATTTGTGTCTTCATGTTGGTCCATGTCACATTTGAAGCACCAGTCCACATGTGTTGAATGCGGTTGTGTTTTTACTCAATCTCATAATGTTATTATTTACAGGAAATTACTGAAGCAGAATCGTTGATAATTCAAATAATTTTAAATTCGTGCATTGACTGACAGGTGACGTAGCAGAGCACACTACTCCCTGACGTATAGACCTAGGGGAATTTATTGCGTCTAACTGGCATTATCACCTCATAGAAAACCCAAAGTGGTCATCTGCCAGTTCTCGTTTCTTTTGAAATTTTGACATTTGAACAAAAATAAAACCTTTGACTCAGGTAACAACGAAAGGTCCCTGTTTTTGCTGAAAATCATGGCAAAAGGTGGAAACACACGCTCCAAAGCTACCGAGGAGCCCTCTCTATTGTTTGCTAATCTCCTACACCAAGTCTTCGTGAAATCTACTTTTTTCTTCAGATATGGCACAACTCTATCAAAAGTGGTCGTTTGTGGGTGTCTCATTATTATGCCTATATGGTGATTACACCAAACGGGTTTCCAGTAAGCTTTACAACGCAGGGCATCATGAATCAAATATTGTACGTACATGTACATACTTCATAAATTCAAAAAAAATGTTCTTTTCAAGTCTGTTTTTCACTGCCACATGTATAACATCTTTTTATGTTTGGCATGTTTAATAGAGTGAGACGCTGATGGTAATATGGGCCGATTATTATTGTAACCCCCTTTCAATGTATGGGTTGGCTTTTGTCACCTCTTAATCTTTCTAATCATCGGAAAAGGTGGTGCTCATCTTAAATTTACTATGATGATTCGAAATCAGTTTTCACTGTGTAAAATTGCCATTTAAGTACCAGCATTCCTACGTTTCCGGAGGAAAAAATATCGCGGTCAACAGCATTCGTCAGCCATAAATCAAAGGAGCTGTTGATTTTATCTGAAAAAAAATATACATATATCATAAAACCTTACAATTCCAAACACCATGTCTATGCATAGACTGTACCATCCTTAGGTTGTTTTTGTGTCATTTGCGTCTTTGGTTTATTTGATTTGTTCCTAATGATATCCAATTGTTCTCTATTTTTACCGTCTGTAACAGATTGCAGGTCAGTTTCTGTTCAGAATGGAAGGGGGTCTTTCTAGCCGTCCCATTGATATATATATATATGTGTGTTGTTATTACTTGTGATATCTGGATATATATATATATATATATATATATATATATATATATATATATATATATATATATATATATATATATATATATATATATATATATATATGTTGTTATTGCTTGTGATATCTGGATGGTGTATCAAGACACCTCATTAAAAAAAATATATATAAAGCCAACAGGCCATAAGAGTATAGGGGTGCAGGGAGACGTGGCTGATCTGGCTGCTAGGACCAGCCCACACCATATAAGGTCATATATCTTTATCCCCGGACATTTGAGGTTTTTGGGGGCTGGCCTTTAACTGAATGTAATTAACAGTGAAAACATGGTTGTTTGTATGTGCGGCAAATTTTTATTCCATGGCTCTCGTTCACATGTAGGAAGGTCCAAGAACTTCCTACTTCACAAATATAACATTAGAAGAGATCAGCTACTTGGCAATGCTTCAGCTGTATTACATGCAATAAAACCCGCGACGCACAGCTCTGATACAGTGTGAGCCACCGCATCTACAATCCGAATGCTGTGTGATTTTAGATACCAGAGACTTGCTGTTATTCTAGAGCCTGTAGAGATAGAAATGTTAACTGAAAACCTATGTACATGTTAATTATTGCTTTTTTTTACTTTTTCTCCTCTCACCAATCTAGCGAACATTGTCAGGAGGAAGATCGATCTTCCGTACTGATGTGATGGAGATGTGATACAATGATTGTGGACACTACGTTTTCTTACCTATATGCTTTTTCATGTTTGAATTGTCTCATTCTGTGAAGAAATTTGTACTCCGAGTACGAAATAAAGATATATATATATATATATTTATATTGAGAACAGTGATCTCTTAGTGAAGAAAGACCCTTTACCGTATCTCCATCGTGTGTTTAATGTTAGTTCCCATGCAGTAAATTAAGTTCTCATCTGCCCTCTAAATATGTTATAGAAGGGGAACCAGCACCATGTACTCTCACTGATAAGGATATCCATTACGGGCAGTCATCCATGGACATCATTTTTCACAAGCTGCGTGTTCCACATGAAAACATTACAAAGAAGGGTGTCATCGATTCTTAGAGCTTTTTCTTTTACATGAAACCTACATCAAACCGTGGTCACTTGAATATAACTAAACCCTCCTTTTAAACCATGCCTTCTGATGTATCTTATTAGTTATGCCTAAGTTATCGTATGCTTCAATACATTTGTATGATTTTATTTCGTTATTGTTCTTTATTCCTGTTTTCCCGGCATTGCGGGTTTAATAAAATTATTATTATTATTATTATTATTATTATTATTATTATTATTATTATTATTAAAATTCTAATTATGAGTATTATTATTATTATTATTATTATTATTATTATTATTATTATTATTATTATTATTATTATTATTATTATTATTATTATTATTATTATTATTATTATTATTATTATTATCATTATTATTATGAATGACAGTACATTAATTACTACAAGCTTCAGAATAAATACGACACTCAATGACCCAGAAGAAAAACTAACTACATAAACTTACTGATGGAAGTACCATCACATAAGACATATTGACAATACATTCAAAGCATTTCATGTTGCCCATATTCCTATAATTATAGCGATCACTTGACATTGTGTGTGTGTGTGTGTGTGTGTGTGTGTGTGTGTGTGTGTTACCAAGATAAGACGGATCAAGAGATAGTATTTATTTATTTATTTATTTATTTATTTATTTATTTATTGATCGATCTATCTATCTATCTATCTATCTATCTATCTATCTATCTATCTATCTATCTATCTATCTATCTATCTATCTATCTATCTATCTATCTATCTATCTATCTATTTATACAGGGTAGCCAAAATAATAGCCACAGAATAACCTGATAATTGGCTGAAACAACAGCACATCAACAGACGTTCTTGGAAGAATTAGATGGTGGAGTAAGAAGGGGAAATATTGTGATAACATCGGTCACCTAAACTACAGATATTGATAAGCACACACAGACCAGCAAAAATATAAGATCAGTCTGTAAAAGGTCAATAGACAGGCAATGCAGGCCATTGCATTTGAAAATTTTCTCTGCAAGCCAGAGGATGCATATTAGCTAATACAAGTAACCTGAAACAGGAGGTCAATACACACCAAAAATGCCAAAAAGAAGGAAAATGAGAATGCCGAAAAATATATCTGTTGATTCCAGACATAAAGTGCTACTGAGGGATGGAGTATTTATTGATCGCTCGTCTTCTTTGACATTTTCAGTAAAAATGGTCAACAACATCTGTTCATGTTTTTGGAATATTTATGACATGCATTATATATTTGTCTTTGGTTAATTGATCACATGGTTGGAGAATGAAGGTGATACTGTGTGAAATACTGGACTACTCTCCACATTTTAGTTCCTGATTTTTAAGTAATACATGGTGGAAATACCTCCTACAAACTGCGGGACAGTAGCTCTGCAAGTGCTTAACAACATAGCTAAGATCATAGGCGTGGGTGTAACATTTGGCGTCCAAATATGGTTTAAGTTGTCACATGACCGCACGGAAACAAAATGGCGGTACACTTCAATGGATGCACATGTCGCTTAAAGAGGGATACTTCAAAGGCACTAATGTAGCTGAAACACTTATTTCTGTTTGCTATTACAGTAGTTGACTGACATTATTCGGAATCTAGATGTTTCAAGCACGATGTAATGTATCTATATGGATCATAAACTTCAAGCTAGAAGCCCACCAAACGAGGCTCCACGATCCCAGATTCAATAGTTGTCAAAACTTAACGGTATTAAATACATTAAGCCACTGAACAATGGGCATTCTTATGGTGTTTGCTCATGAACATAATATTTTCCAAGCCATTATGAGCCGTATATTTTATAATGTGCATTGGTGTATCCCTGTTATTTCAGTCATTCGGCTAACACGACACCACATAGATGTACTGCTTGGCAGAGATCAAATGATCTTAGTAATCAACTTACAGCATGCAACTGAAACATACAGCCTGCTCTTAGTACAAGACAATGATAGTCAGTCCTTTGTGACAGTGATCAGGCTGAAACTCACAGTAGGGGGAACATACTCTGCCGATATAGCAGTGCCCTCATCCTCCTAGTCAGATGAGTCCTGGCCTTGCCCTCGGGCTGCCTTTCAATTCCCTCAATTCCTCGCGCTCGTCATTTTCTGTTCGCCGTTGATTCTTCCTGGTCAACAAACTCTCCTCGATGTCATTTTTCCTTTGCTTTTTCTTCGCTGCTAATCTTGGCATGCTGTTTTTTTTTTTTTTTTTTTTCTGCCCGGAAATTTTTCCATGCCATCTTGTCCGCAGGTTTTCCAAATCAATGTATGGCCGGACATTCAAATGGCACAATTAATCAGACATCTTATCTTTTGATCCTGTATGATAAGAACAGGGTGAGGCAATAAATGAGATGAGCCTAACACCCAAGCAACAGTTCCAAAACAAAGTGTGACGCTACACGTGGACCCACTTGCCGTGATCCATTTTAACACAATCTGTTGTTAGGATCAAGGAAAGGTGACAGCGTAATTGCCTTATGTTCCTCTTTTCATCCTGGGTAGCATCATGCGGAACAACAAGTGTAAAAGAACAATGTGGGTGGCTTTTCAAAATGTGAGGTATGAAACTTTGGTTTCATACTACAAAACAAACACTGCATCCTAGCAAGAATACATCCAAGTTGAAAGTTGTAATTTACTTCACTAGTACTAAAAAGTTTGATCACAGGGAGTGAGTATTTTTTACATAACTGCCCATTCTGCATAAAAATAGGAACCACTACATTTGTAAGTGATTTTCCCTGAAGTCAATTTTTACAATATCACACAAATTTCAAAATAATGTCAATGAAAACTGGTTAGATTTGTCGTTTCAAAATAAATGGATAATGGAAAAGAAATGTCTAACTAAGGGGACATTTGAACTTGGCTGTTTGACCTTTCATACTGTGACTTTTGGAGCTCAAAATGGAGAAACTGTATTAGGCGGTGGTACCAACTACAAAATGTTATTTAATTACATATAAAGTTAATATAAAGTTAGCTCACATAACAACATGAAACTTCTCAGAAATATCTGAATAAAATCGATATTCTTTGATAACGATATCTTGACATCCATACAATCCCGAAAATGTATTGTTTAATAGGTCAAATGATCAATCAAGGTGAGCTAGACAAGGTCAAAGTTGGCAGAGTCTGTAACATGCCTCAACCCATCCGGGCACTTAGGAAGCAATCTTCGTGCCAGGTTTTCCTGCCATATTGATACATTTATTGTGCTGCATTGACCCTGCTTTTCAAAAAAAAAAAAAAAAAAAAAAAAAAGCAATGTTTGATGATTATAGGGACATTAGTATCATAAACAGTGTCGTTAAAATCTTTGGATACGTTCTGTGTAGTAAGATAGTAAGAAGAGAAGTAAACTGTTTGTTCTAGTTGCTGGTATTTCCAAATTATGTGACCTAGTACAGAGCCATGCTTGGATGAAAGTTCTTACGCATTTGCGTTGCAACACGATAATGCTGTTGGCACTTGTGTCAATGTATAAGGTCTCTAAAAGTGTATTTGGTTTGGATATCATCTCAACTGTAGTATGGGTCAGACAAGCGGACCATGCATCGTGTTTTCTCTTCACTTTTTTTCGTGAACAATCTTGTACGTAGTGTTAGGGAAATTCGTAAATGGAAGAGTTTCTTGAAATGGCTACGTATCTTAACGTTAATTGACGATGCAGTGATTCTAGGTATAGTCTCGAAAGAAATGCATTGAAAACTTCTTAGTTTGAAAGAATTTGTATGTCAACTGGAATGGTAAGTAACGAGAACAAAACTAGTTTATAGCAATTTATGTACGCACAAAGATCTAGACTTATAGACTCTAACAGAACATTGCATGCACAACAACATGACAAATACACTTATATGTATAGTTGGGTAGCCTATTTATTTGTTAAGGCAGTGCCACTACATCATTTAAATAACACGTTAAAGCAGAAACATTTGTTGAAGCTAGTATATTTATTTCCCGCAAAAAAAACCCTGACATACCCTTCAGTATGAGAAAACAGCTTCATATGCTTCCTCTCTGGCCCCAGTGTCATATTCATATGAAAGCTGGCGTCATGTGGGACTGGAAAAAATGGAGAGCATTTATAATGGTTACATTGAAGGCGTTGTTGTCAGCATGCGTCACAATAGCAAATGATTCCGTTTTAGTGGAGCTGGGCTATAACAGGCCAGAAGACCTGGTAAAGTACCAAAACATGGGCATTTTTTCAAAAGGATTCAAGGATTCAAAGGATTCAAATGGCTTTATTTGACAACTGTATGACACAGAACATATCAGACAGAATGTCATTCGAGTTAGAAAAAAATACATTGACAATACAGTACAGTACAGGAAATAACATTTAAATATATATATACGGGATAACTCAGGATAACTCCAGTTCAGGGATGTATAATTTCGCTATCAATGGAGCTACCTAGAAAAACATAGGATCACAACATTGGCACCTGGTTGTGTATAATATAAACACTGGTTATCTGGGAGTGAGGGAAAAAGTAATTCAGGCCACGTCGGACTGAAAAAAAAAACAAACAAACAACCCCCCCCCCCAAAAAAAAATTGATAAAAAAAATTATAATTATAAAAAATCCTTCCCGCCCCCCCCCCCCCCAAAAAAAAAGTGCCATATCAAACTTCCAGTTAATTTTTGTTACATATATAGCAGTTTACAACTGAACATATTTCGGAGTATTCACTGATAAACTGCAATTTTATATACTTTAAAAATCCAGTGCGAGAGTGAGTAGAGACTGTTATATTTAAAGAAGTTGCTTTGATCACATCAGGAATGTAGAAACGTATTGAGTTTTGTGTGGAACTTCTGACAGGGATGTCTGATCTCTGTACCTGGTGGTATGCGAGTGTGTAGCAGTTTAAGTCAAAAACATTTTGTTAAAGTAGAGAGGAAGTTAGATGTTCAGATGCCTATACTAAACTTTAAGGGCTTCCATTCGCAATATATCTTCGAGTTTAAGGGGTTTGAGGATTTTGAACAAAGGCTCGGTATGTGAAAAAATGGTCTCGCATGTACATCTTATTGCCTTTTTCTGTAATGTAAAACTTCTGTCAGAAGAATGACCCCAAGCTAAAATAGAGTAATTTAGATGTGAGACGAAGCACTGAGTAGGTAGATAGGAACATAGTATCCTGAGAGTATCAATGACTCGGGGCAGTTGATTGCCAACTTTATTTCTGTGTGGTGTCCATGAAATATGTTTATCAATGTGCAGGCCTAAAAAAAAAATTCATCCACCCTTACAATAATAGTATCTTTGATTTTAAAGTTGACATCTAGCAAAAGTTTACTTTGAGGAAAATGGAAGATCTTATATTTGGTTTTTGAGATACTTGAAGATAATTTGTTTGCTGCTAACTACTCATGCACCCTCTAATTTATATTTTTGGAAAGATTTTGGTCCGTTGATCCAGTAGAGAGGTTGAAAGAGGACACTTCAGTAATGTATCATCTGCATAAAGAGTTGACTCAAAGTTATCCCAAAGTGAGTGCAAGTCATTCATGTAGATGATAAACAAAAGGGTCCAAGGTTGGACCCTTGCGGTACTCCGGTAGTAAAAGGTAATGTTTCGTAGCATAAACCATCATAATCAACAAATTGGGTTCGGTCAGAAAGAAAACTTTGACACCAGTTTATTGAAATACCTCTTATACCATAGTAATCCAGCTCTTTTAGAAGAATAGTATGATGTTACTTGAAGAATGCTTTCAACAAGTCTAAAAATACACTAATTTGTGTTTCGCCAGCATTAAGATAATTATAAATTAAGTCAAGAATTTCCAATGTAGCTGTTGAAGTAATCATGAATTTGGCTGTATACAACTCTTTAAAAAAATAACATAACAGGGAGCAGGGAGATGGGTCAATAATTATCTATTTGGATGCTATCGCCTTGTTTTTATATAGGTATCATTTTTTGTTATGTTCAATCGATCAGGGAAAACACCAGTACTGAGAGACTGATTTATAATTAAGGACAGGGGCATTGCCAATGAAGCACTTGTGCCTTTAAAAAGTTTCATAGTTAAACGATCATACCCAGAGCTAGTCTTTCCTCTGAATTTATTCAGAATACTCAGGACATCAGTACGTGTATTATGTGTAAAGGAAAATGAGTGTACAATTGTTTCTTTGAGAACAGTTGAGAAGTGAGATAGGTCAGGCAACTGTGTTTGTTTAGCCTGTCTGGGACTTCTATTAGTGAAGAAAGAAAAAAAATTAAAACGTTCTGCAATTCCTTGTTTGCTGGACACTTTTATGTTTTCCATTTGAAAGAAAGAAGGGAAGTCTTTTTTACTTTTTCTGATATGGAGAATTGACTTTTTAGTTTCCCAAGTCTTCTTTGTGTCATTTTTGACTTTTCCTAAAAAAAAAAAGGGATTGTAAAACTCTTGTTTCAGATGTTAAATTAATTTGTCAAGAAATTTATTGTAAACCTGAAGATTTTGTTTTCAGTTATGATAAAAAATGTATCTTGTGGTTTAGTTTTCAGTATTTTATAAAGAGAGTCACGAAATATCAAAGATTTTAAGATACCATTGGTCATCCAAGAGGAATGCTTATGCTCATATTCGACAGTTTTATTAGGTAAATGTTTATCTTTGGCCCGACAAACAATGCGTTCAAACTTACCGTAATTTACATTGGGATTTTGGGAAGGATCAGTAATTAAAATAGTATAATATCAAAATTCGCTAGTTCAGAGTTGTTCAAAGATTGGTTATCTCCTTTTTCAATATTGAGAAATTTAGGAGGGCTGGGTAAGTTCAGGTTTTGATTTTAGCAAGTGAAGTAGGGGAAATGGTCTAAAAGTGTGCTTAAAATTGATGCCTGAGTGGCAGAACATTTTACAATGAGATGTGCTACAGAAAATATTATCAATTAAAGTAGCAGGTCTTTCAGATAGACGTGTTGGCAAAGGGATCTTAGGTAAAAAGCTGTTGTTAAGTATGACATCCAGATACTCCAAGGCTTTTTCCCTCAAGTTTACCTGTAATAAATTAATGTTAAAATCTACAACAATAAATTTGTCAATTTTTTAGACTAAGCCTCGAGAATTGGAGTAATCTCACTAACAAATAAGTCTAGGTCATCATTACGGTCCCTTGGGGGTCAATAAATATTACCTCATGTAATTGGGAGTTTTAAACCATTACCCACAAAGTTGATAAATTGACCCTCCCATATTCTGTTAGGAGAGTAACAACACGGACGGTATTTTGAAAATTCCTATCCAAGTAAATCATTAGACCACTATGTGCACTGCAGGTAGCTCCAAGAGGAATAGACACATAATTTTCCATCTCATATAAAGAAACGTCGGGCTCATCACCTACAATCCAAGTTTCCTGAATGTTTTCTGCGAGATTATCTATTAATGCTTGACACTTAACGAATTGAGCATTCGGGGATTGTATGTTTAACCCTAAGACTGAGAAGTGTTGTGAAAAATGTTTCAGATAAGGGGTCAGAGGCTCACATTCAATATACGGAGACTCAGAGACGACTGAAATTGCACTATCCAACTCTTCCAGATTATGTAAAAAATCAAAGAAGTTATTTTTAGCTGCGCCAACAAACTTTTTGAGAACTTCAGAAATCAATCCTCTAGACTCCATTGTAAACAAGTATTATTTGGGTAAAGTCAACATGCTACATGTTCAGAAAAAAACAAAAAACAAAAAAACAGTGGATATGGATAACGGCAGAACAGCTAGGTACCGATGAGGTATTATTTGGGTAAAACTCAACCTGCTTCATGGAGAGATAGATAGATAGAGATAGATAGATAGATAGAGAGAGAGAGAGAGAGAGAACGAGAGAGAGAGAGAGAGAGAGAGAGAGAGAGAGAGAGAGAGAGAGAGAGAGAGAGAGAGAGAGAGAGAGAGAGAGAGAGAGAGAGAGAGAGAGAGAGAGAGAGAGAGAGAGAGAGAGAGAGAGAGAGAGAGAGAGAGCAGCTAGGTACCGATGAAGATCCATACAGTCAGATGTGAAATGTCTCAATAAACTGAAATCACAAATGAAAAATGAACAAAACCCGCCTTGACACATGCAAGTCAAGATGTACAAGTTCTGATGGCTCACTATGATGGATGGTATGGTACACTCAAAATATTGGTACATGTCCCAGACAAACGTGGGTTCCCATATGTTAAAAAATTGACAACCATTTCAAAAGTAATAAAGAAGTCAAGGTTACACATACTATTGACAGTCACTGGAGAACATGCAAAAATAATATAATCTAAGACGGGACTCTTTCTACAGGTGATAAAGTACTGACAATTCACTGTGATGTAGAATGCCGTGCACTTGAAGTTTGAATAATGAAACGTATCTTGGAAGATCATGGCGTCCAATATGTAGCAAAAGTAAGACACCACTTCAGATGTAATTAAGAGATCACGGCTACACATATCATTAACAATCACTAGCACTAATGTAAAAAATACACAATCAAAGTCATTTGTCTTTCTGCAAACCTAGGACCTGAAAATGAATAGAGTATGCATAAAATGTAAGTTGTGACATACCATGTCACAACAGCTAGAATAAAAAGCTGGGTCTTTCTGCAAGCCTGGGGCCGGGAAATACATGTACATATTGTGTGCATATGCTGTAAGTAGTGACATGGCTAGTCACATAAGCTACAACATGGAAGATATACTCTACAAAAGCTTACTGTTTTTGCATAATTTAAGCCAAATACAAAGAAATAACATGACAAAAGAGAGTCTGTACATTCCTTTTGCCCTATTCAGGGCAGGAAATAAGTGTAACTAGCAAAAAATATAAATTGAATGAGAACAAGTCGTATTGTATTTGTGTCATTTTGTCCAGAACCACTTCTTAGTGGTCATTACCCTATTCCGCAGTCTGAACTCTTTACTCGCCATAAGTTAACATGTGCCTGTCTAACCTATATACATATGGAAGTACTATTGTCTATATTGCACACGTTCGTCTGTAAAGAAAAAATAAATGACAAAGGCTGTATTAGCCCAAATAAATTAAAGGATCTTCAGCGGGTAACTACTCAGAACATGTTTTGGAGCCTATACCCGAACATGTCTCTGTAAGTAGCGGTGACTTGTCTTAGCTAAATATTCTGCAAAGAAATCTCACGTAATGATGAAGAAATATAAACGTGGCAAGAGATTAACCCATTTAATACGTGAAGTTTTGATTTTAAATGCAAAGCTTCATTATGAAAGAAGAATACATGTCAAACAAATCACAATTACTAAATGTGTATAGTACGGGTTCAGATAGGAACAATTTGACTTACCCCTGAACAAGTATGTACCCTTTCTGGCTAGATAGCTTATCCTAGTTAAACCACCTACTAGTGTATAACTGAAGCTGAAACAAACTGGGGCATTATATTCAGTCCCAGTGATTGTAAAATAAACAGTTGCAGCTAGACCACCTGTACAAACCAAGGGAAATCCTAACAAGGACAGCAGCAATGGACATCCTGCACCAGAAATGTAAAACAAACTCCATGATGAAACGTACTCCTCACTTTGAAAGTCTCCAAGCAATTAAGTTTTATTGCACTTCCAACCCTGAGTGAATGTTTCAGTGCAATGTGTCAGGTTTGTGACATGTGAGAAAATACCTGTCAATTTTGAGTAATTGTTTTAAATATTGAGTAAATGTGCACTTAGGCATTTCAAAAAGAATTAAAGTCATTCGCATTAAAGCCTAAAACATATTATCAAACAAGTTTTTCTTCACACGATTTTAAATATAATTAGGCAAACATGTAACTAGGTCACATCTTTCTACCAATAGCTCCAGGGGGTTTAACCTGACCGAAAATATGCAAGCCAAAAATGTCTGAAAGTGAATATTAAAACAGAATGCTGCCAAAAGATAAAATTAAGTAGCAAAACAGACAAGTCTAAAAACTGTAAAATTATTGTAGCCAAACTTTCCGATAATCTTTGGATATCAAGCGCAAAATTTATAGGGCTTATCGGAATAGAATAAAAGTCATTTGTATTTAAGTCAAGAGAATGCAATGAAAATATAATGTTTCTTTACCAGCTATCACGTACAATTAGGCAAGCGTGTAACTGTGATAGGTTGCTGCTTCCTACCGATGGCCCCTGTGGGTTTAACCTAGCAGAACACAAGCTAGCCTAAAATTTCTGAAAGGTGACCATAAAACAGAATGATGCCAAAAGATAAAATCAAGTAGCAAAACAGGCAAGTCCAGATTGTTTAAAATTTTAAAAGCCAAACTTTCGAACCACATCCGGATATTTATTGCAAAATTTGTAGAAATATTTGATGAAAAGTACATCTTTGAATCCTCTTGACTCACGTTTATTGTAAATAAATTTGGCTTAAGATGCAAAGTCATGACATTTAGAACAAATACGACCAAATCTCAAAATCTGAGACAAAAACGTATTATGTCCAATAGTTCCCCAACTATTACTGTCCGGGAAAGGATAGTTAGCTACTTCAAAGTTTAACTCATCAATTTTGTGATAGACTTTAATACAGAACCTATCATTAGAGACCCGGATATTCAAGTCAAGGAAACACATCTCTGTAACCATTTGAATTGTTACCCTCAATGGTCCGCATTGAACAAAAGTATTATCCAATATAAATTGTATAGCATCTATCACAGTGTCAACAGTGCAAGATTTAGTGTAACCTTTTGAATGCTTGTTGTGTGATTAATATGCTTTCCTTGTGTATGAATCGATATTTATGTATGGTTTTCTATTATGTTTATACATTTTGCTTATTAATTCTAAAAGAGAACTTTTGACTTCCTCTTTGAGTAGACAGTGTAGAAAAATCAAAACATTTGACTTTTTTTGCTTTTACATCTCTGGTTTTCAAAACTAAGAAGAATTACTAATACTCCAAAAACAATTAATTTCACAGTTTCTAGAAGCTGCATTACAGCATTCACGTAAATGATCCCTAATTGCAGTCACACGTAATGTTCCTTCTTTTGATAATTGTTCTGTTGTACATTATGAAGCACCAGCTATGATCTAGATTTAAAACGGGTTTTATGTAATTTGGGTATCCAGAACAAAAATGGAATAGAGGTGTCCTCTTCAGAAATTTTGATATTGAAATTTATTTTCATCTCATGTTTATGTGGACCTGCCAAATTATCAATGGATTGTTTGTGTAATTTATATACGTCATTTCCTCTTGTGCCTTACGTATTGATTATACCAAGTTAAATTTTCAAAACATCCAGATGATATTTTTTGCAGATGATCCCAAAATTGTTACCTGCCTTATCAATATGAGTGACTACAAGCCTATCTTGTAGCTCTTTAACTGCTTTTGAAACTTCGGGCTGTTTTAGATTAACCGTATTGAAATTCGTAATGTGGGATTTCTCACGATACATATTAATTCTTAATTCTTAATGACTCTTTTTTCAGTTTGATAACCACGCTTCAGATTTCTGATATTCCATTTTTTTCTTTTTCTGTCCATTTCATACCGTAGGAATCAAATGCATCCCATGTATCCTGAAAAATACTGTAATGTTAAAGTTTGGACATATCCGAAATTTGTACCTTTTTTCATCACTTCTTTTAAGCTTGAATTTTGTATTATATCCAAATTACCTGTAAATACATGTTTGTGGTATGCATCAACAAAATTAGAATGTTTATTGTTAGACAAACGGTCACAATTTTGATCCGCTCCGATATACTCAGAGTAATTGAGGCCAGATATTTCTTGTAGTTTATAATACTTTGTCCAGAAAATTAGCCAAATGGGAACCAAAAACATTAATGCAAAAGATCAGTGATTCAAGCATTCCAAAATGTTATCGGAACTTGGAATAGCGTCGTTTTATATTTAAATGAAAAATTAGCAGTGTATTTCCAGTTTAATATTTTATCTTTTTCTTATATTTTTTTTGTTTTTTTTTTGTTTTTTGTTTTTTGTTTTTTTACTCAATGGTGAAAGCGAAGCGAAGGTCACACTGTAGAAAGTCCTTTGCAATTTTTTCCTTGGTGGTGTTATGGTAATAAAGAGATGATTAATGAGAGATATGACATCTGGAAAGACCGGAGGTGACGAGCACAGGAACATATAACAATAGATTGTTGGGTGTGGATGATAAAATATTGCACAGAATGTATAAAGTGAAAGATCGGATAACCAAATTTTACGAGTTAACATTTTTTATCTTAAACCAAGTCAATCTGCCCTTGTGGTGCACGATGTATATTAGACAAAACTTGGTAATCAAATCTCAGAATACATGAACTGTTTTTTTGTTTTTGTTTTTTGTTTTTTTGTTTTTGTTTTTGTTTTTTTATTTTTTTGTGTTTTTTTTTTGTTTTGTTTTTTTCTTTTTGTCTTTTGTTTTTTTTTTTCGTGGCTTCGATTGTCTGTGTACAGGTTGAAGATAGACGTAAGGTCGCCCCCCTTGCAACCAGAGGCTGTGCCACAAGTGGTAGTGTGCACGACGAAGCATACGTTAAACAGCAGTTTCCTCTGCTTGAGGGCATCAGGAATAGGTCTCAGACGCCCAAAATAACTTACTCTTAATGATGAGGGGGTAGAGGATTTCACAGTTATTCATGGCATTGTATCTTACTTGGATTAAACTACTGGTGATATAGTATATAGTATTTGCTTTTTGCATTCACCAGATCACACGTTAGTGCCCACTTTCTATAGAAACTGGAAGACATAAAAGGCCAAACAAAGTTCCTACAAACAAAGGACTATATGCTCCTTGTAGTAATATCAGAATGAATACAATTTCATCATGTCCTGCATGAAATATCATTCACATATGCACAATCTTTTTGAACGATGTTTTTGTTAATTAAGCTTCCCTAAATGATAATGATAGGTTTGTCTTAATAATGAAGTACATAACGCAGAATTTATTGCAATGCTTGAAATATTATAAACGAATTGGGTAGAAATACGCTAGAAGTAACATTTCCGGATCTATTCTCAGTATCATAAGTGGAAAACATAAATGGTCTCGATCATATATAGGGTTAGCTGTTTCACTTCCGCATTATTTTTCATTTGCATTAATCTTCATCCCTGTATTTTTTTTTCTGTCTCAAAGTGTGTCTTGTCGTGGAGATAAACCAGTTTCCCCCCCCCCCCTCACTCCACCCCGTCAATTTACGGGGGTTCTGTGCTCTCAACCCCCTCCCTTCTGAGGTAAGTGACAGTTTACTGTCCAGCTTGTAATGTGTTGTATTGATGTGTTTTGTATTGTACTGGGTATTGTTGTGTTTATTGAATGGTATCTTGCTGTGTTGTGTTGATATGCATATTTCCATGTATAATGTGTTTGATATAGTCAAACAAGTTAATTCATTCAAGTAGTACAGCAAAGCTGTTGCCAAACGGGAAACAAGCCATAAATCTTACCAAAAAAAAAAAAAAACAGTGTCCCATCTAGTAAATTTCATGCGTTAGTTCTGGATATGGACGAAAAGATAGAACACTTTGTGATAAATATATTCGCGGTTAGTCATAAACAAGAAAGGATAGAAACCAACAGCTATGCATGAAGTTTGAATATATATATACGAATCAAGCAAAAGATAATATTAAAAACAAGACAAGCACATTAGAGCATGACCCTACACACACGATATGATAATATATATAATAATATATATGTATGTATATATATGTATGTATATATATGTATATATATATATATATATATATATATATATATATATATATATACACCACTACTACTGTTACTACTACTACTACTACTACTACTACTACTACTACTATACTATATAGTTTTGCAGTCAACAACCTAGGGCAAACATGCTATAACAAGCACACGGGTATACGTATGCATTTCCATCTGGGATTGGAATTAGTGAATATGGGTCGTGTTTTTCCGTACTCTTTGATAAATACTTCATTGGTTATGTTGTGCTGGGGCTTTGTTCTCCGACTCATAGTTAGAATGGAGGAAGAGTATGTTCATAAAGTCCCAGATTCCAAAATATCACAAACATGATGTAGGCCTACTTCCTATTTTCTTTTTTTTTTTGCTGTGAACTCAGCTGACTGACAAGTAAAGGGAACTTAAAAGTGATAAGTCTACCAGATGTCTTTTTTTTTTTTGGCAAGAAGTAATTAAATTTGGGTTTTGAGTGGTTGAGCATTTAGGTTTTTTGGAACGCTATGGTCTGTAGTTAATGAAGAACATTTCAAAGGTTGAGAGGACTGGATTAAAACCACCAGTTGCTTTTTAATGGATGACTGCCTGTCTCAGGTCAGGAGTGAAATTTGTTTCTTCACCTTGGTATTGGAAGAAGAATGTTGATGCTCTGGTGACTCTGGAATCTCTTTGCTGTCATTGTTGGGTTTGGAATTAATGACTATGTGTCATGTTTTTTCTGTACTATTAGATACCATGAATGAAGAGTCCAGCTACTGTAGCTTTGGTTAATAAGATCATTATTTAGATTAAAAACGAAATAGGCCAGCTGTGGACTCACCCGATAGAACAGGTATTATAAAATAGAACCGCCCACAATTCAAAAGAATGAACAATGGATAAAAATGACAACAAATACCCAACAAAATCCACCAGGAAAAGCCAGACATTACCATCACATAGATAAATAGTACCCATCGACCACAGGATAGCAAGCGACAAAATGTAACATAGAATATATAATACTGCCATTTGTGTGGAGCATAGTTTGTGCTTTTGCTTTGAGAGGAAAGTGGAAAGCAATTTATCGTACATAGATCCTCATACAAGTTTGTCAAAGATGCACGTAACAGGAGCAAATAACACAACAAAATATGTTTATGTTCCCATTCATATTCCCACAGCATTCATGTGATTACACGTTACCACGTCAGAGTGTAGAGCTTCACATCTGTAGAATGTCAGGATATAATTGCTATGAAAGCTAACAAATTATTCATAGTCACACAGAACCCACATGCCAACGAGAACAATACACACAGCAAACACAGAAAAGGAACCTGGTATTACCATTATTGCAGTATGTTAGAGTCACAGAACAAGGTACGGTCACACATCAAAGAATGGCCAGCAACGCCTCGTGAAAGCTCATGCTGAGAAGCTGTTGTGGGTTGTCATTACTTTTGTGTAACCGATTAATCTACAATAGTCTACTGTTGATCAAATTAAGAATTGGTTGCAGATAAATATCCATGTAAAAAGGGACATTTCAGAGCATATACCGATCGTCAGTAATCTAAAAAGGCAAAGGTTAACAGGGTTCATTGACCAACAAGTTAGCATTAAACGTATTTGGCTAACTTTTTCAGATTCTCTAGGGCTACAATTGCTTAATTTGGACATCTGGTAGAAAACATATAGGCTACCAAAATATTCCCAAATCTCAAATTGAACAAAATCATCCAAATTCGGTTAAACACTGGGTCAAGAATATTCTTCGTGATTACAATAAAAATATTACATTCCTATGATAGGTTGACCAAATTAGGGAAGAGGAATATGCCCTGTTCTAGTTATTCCTTAGGATGGAGGACAATACTACAAACGAAACAAACTTAATATTTAACGATGATTTAAAAAATTAGCTGCTTAAAAAAAAAAGAACAACTGCCGAAGCGTTGAGATCGTGTAAAAGACTGGACGATCATGTAACAGAAAGATTTTGAAGCAATTGGGCAATTTGGATTTCTTCAAAAAAAAAAAAAAAGAAAGAAAAATGAAGCATCCCATCTTGATTTGCACAAAGTTAGTATAGTTTTATCCAAGCTATATCTGTGCCAACATATTCTTGCAAAGGATTTTGATTTTGGAGAAGAAGACGTAACTGTAATTGTGAAGAGAAAATGAGAGATGGATGGCAGATGTCAAACCATCTTATGAGTTCAGCCGATTGACAATCGAGCTCACCCAAAAATTAATTTATGTCAATGGCAACTGCAAAAACAACGCGTGCAAAATATAGAAAAAAATATCTTAAGTTAAAAATGTTTGAAGGATTTTGCTTGTATCAGATATATATGTTTTGTTGACAAATGGCATGGGATTTGACATTTAATTGCAGAATACGGAACTACAAATGTTTTGTCAAATACCGAAAATTAAGGTTTAAACTGATTCATTTTGCAGAGATGTCTAATGCATATTCCTTTATAAGCGATAGTTACAGATAATAATTGATATAAGGACAAGCTTACATTATTTCTAAAGTACGATAATTAATGATTTTTAGCTTTACCTAATGTAATGATTTGTTTGCATTTATTCATTTTCCAATATTTCTCCAGGTTTCAAACATTCAAACTTTATTTTAATATATTTTTAAAGCTTGAACTAAAGATGAAGGTAATGTCCAAAAGTGAAAAGTGGCTTTATGGCTTTATTTCTAGACCAAATATTACAGATACGTGCATCCCGATATAATAAACCTTTACATTCGATTGATTACAACACTTGGCAAAATCGGTCTGTAATGAAGGTGGAACTCTCAAATCAAGAATTGCTGTATAAGGACAAGCGTCTTGGATAAGAATGTGAGTGTTGTGAAATTCTGAATATGTATTGAAAAGTAGTCAAGATAAAATGACCAATCTGGTGATATGATTTCAATACATGTATCTGTAAATTCATACCAGGGATTTTTCATGAAAGTATACCTTTCACGAAGGTTATACGGGGACAGGAAAATGTGTGTTTTGCAAAAAAAAAAAAAAAAAGAAAAGAAAAAAAAGGAAAAAAGAGAAAATGCGGATCTTTTATTTTTTTTTCAACATCATTTCTTAGAACATTCCAGACATGATTTTGAAGGCATCTTGTTGATCAGGCTCTTAGTATTGTATCGCCATTTAAACTGGAAACGTTGGACATCTGGCAGGCAACATATATGTCTGGCGAAATATCACAAATTTGAACAAGATAATTCAAAGCTGGATTGGCATTACCTTAAACAAGATTTAGCTCTACCTTGCGTCCACAAGCTTGAAAGCTAATTTGAGATCATCATCATCATCATCATCATCATCATCATCATCATCATCATCATCATCATCATCATCATCATCATCATCATCATCATCATCATCATCATCATCATCATTTGCCGTTCTTTAAACTGTTTTAATTATTTCCCCAGAATAATATGTTGTTCAAAATTTACTAATTCTTTTACTGTGGCCCACAGAGAGGTTGTTTATTTTATATTGTCTTAATTGTTTTCAGTACTTTTGCCTGTGTGTATTACGCAAATGCATCTTTTGATCCGAAATATGTCAAACAATATCTCATGCCGGCATTGCGGGCTGTTTCATAACGACCTACAGGCTGTGCTTGTCATTTGTCACTTCCACTATAGTTACTGGTTAATGCTAACACTCTGATTCAATATTATGCAAGTCGATGGGGACCACAATGGTAATTGAAATTCTTAACTTCTGCAAAACCGTTGACCACATTCTCACATGGATCGGCCAGGATGTACCTTTGGGAACAGATCTGGCAAGCTTTAGTAAATTTGGAGTATTGAAGTGATATTTTGGTCATATTTTTATATAATCATAAAATCGTTCAGACAAACATGACCAATATTCATAAATTCCAAACCCAACAATGACAGCAAATAGATTCCAGAGTTACCAAATCATCAACATCCACGTTCCAATACCAATGTGAAGAAACAAATTTCTTTCCTGACTTGAGACAGGCAGTCACCCATAAAAGGCAATTGGAGGTTTTAAACCGGTCCTCTCAACCTTTGAAATATTCTCCATAAACTACAGACCATGCTGTTCCCAAAACGTATAGGCCTAACCACTCAAAATCCAAATTCTATTACTTGTGCCAAAAATAAAAAAGAGAGACTCGGTAGGCCTATCACCTTTCAATTCTCCTGACTTGTTAGTCAGCTAAGTTTACAGAAAAAAGGAAGTAGAAAGTAGGCCTACATCGTTTTTGTGATATTTATTAATCTGAAACATTATAAACATACTGTACCTCCATTAAAAAACGTCCACTCCGCTAAAATCATTTTACCAAATGCTTGAAACTTTGACAGGAAAAAAATGTCAGCGTCCCCAGACATGACTTTATTGAACAGGTGGCGCTGTGATTGTTTTCTATATTTTCAAACAAATGTTAGTCTGTTTCTGTAATGCTCCAACTTCCTGAATCGTAGGCTGAATCTGTAAATCTAGCAGAATGGAGCTTGACTCAAGTCTTACCAAATATTGATCCCTAAGAGTACGTGTGAGCATAATTGTCATATGCATACTTACAAACCATGTACTTTTGTGGTTTTCTGCTCATTGAGGACGAGATTCACTTCAAACTTGGTGGGATGTATTTTTTAAGTCTATGAAGGGTCTTCAAACGACACGTCCCAAAGATTGTATATTTCAGCTCTGCTGGCCTAAGGTTACAGAGCTGATATGCCCCATGTACATGGGATACAGTCTATGGTTTTGTATATTTCAGCTCTGCTGGCCTAAGGTTACAGAGCTTATACGCCCCATGTGTATGGGATACAGTAGATGGTTTTGTATATTTCAGCTCTGCTGGCCTAAGATTACAGAGCTTATACGACCCATGTACATGGGATACAGTCTTTGGTTTTCAAGTTAATATCATATAAAGTGTTCGGGACTGGTAAAGTATATAAAAATGTAGGCCCCTATTGATACTGGTGGCGCTACTTGTAGCAGTATGTAACATACGAACCAAGATGCAACAGAAACAAATAAAATAAAATAAAATAATAAAAAAAAAAATAAAAAAAGTAAAAAATTATAATAAATAAATAAATAAATCAATCAATCAATCAATCAATAAATCAATAAATAAATAAATAAACAAATAAATAAATAAATAAATAAACAAATAATTCAATAAATAAATAAATAAATAAATAAATAAATAAATAAATAAATAAATAAATAAATAAATAAATAAATAGATAAATAAATAAATAAATAAAAAGAGAAGAGACTGCCATCATGAGAGGTTTCCATGAACCATCACGACCACTGGTAGGAATGTCTCATCAGTTACATTGATTTCAATACTGTTGAAAATGATAGAAAACAGTTTAGCAGACGACTTTTGATCCTTAACCAGTCTTTTTCCGACTCAAGGGGAAAGGGGTTGATATGCGTACATGTCAGGATGCAGTCTGGGCTCCAGTTTTCACGTGGGATGGCGCAGGACTGCTGGGTACACTATAGGGTTAAATGAAGTGACCTAAAACTCTGAAGTCTATTGCGATATTTATTAGGAGGGCTTCAGAGCAGCCTCACCCGAGAAACCTGATCATTCAGAAAATCGTAATTTCTTTCCTACTATTATTCAAGTTAGCCGATTGGTGTAGTTAGAATGGATGTGCAAAATATTACAAAGCACAAAATGTTTATTCTAAAATTCAATAATACATTTAAAACACGTTTGGTTCATAATTTTGCAGATGATATCACTATTAAAAATAAATAAAGAACACACGCATACACTAACACACACACACACCAAGAAAAAAGAGAGAAAAAAACACATAAACACGCAGCATACATGGCAATCACATGAACATTTTTTACAATGTAACATGACTGCAGGACTCCTTAAGAATGTTGTCACTTAAGATGTTTCTTAAATATGCTATTGACCTTTCTCTGAGATAATATTTCCGCCGGGGGAAGTGTGGGGAGCACAATCGTCTTGATACCTGTATTGGAAATCAGCAGGAGAAGTGCTCAGCTGATTCAAGTAAAATTACTAGACAGCAGATGAGAGACCTAACCCTTTCCCCCTTGAATTCAGACTTAGTCAACAGCTTTCCTTGGCATGGGTTGGGCACTAAGTGCCCAACCCATGCCAAGGAAAGCTGTTGACATGGGGCATGTGATCTTGATAAGTCTCATGTACATTTCTCAATTAAATTGTTTTTCATAACTGTCAAAATTAGTTGAAAACACTGAAGCAGACGATACTTGACCACCAGCTGGTTTTGGCTGGTTTGAGGGGGAAAGGGTTAAATGTCAGTGCAGCAACAATGGGTGTCGTGCAGACAGACTAGAAAGTATATAGTGCCAATTAATATCACTAAAAAAGACTTTTTGGTACAAGTTATAGGCAGCAAGGCAGGTCAACAAAAACAATGATGAGATCTGTGCTTATCTACTGGCAAGTGCAAAATGTTACACATAATTTAATTTTGCAACTCACATATATTTTGCAATAATGCGAAAACAATATTTATTTGGTATTGGAAGAGAAATGTTGATACTTTGGCAAGTCTGGAATCTCTTTGCTGTCATTGTTGGGTTTGGAATGAATGAATATGGATCATGTTTTTCTGTACTATTTGAAATTACTTCATTGGCCATGTTGTGCTGTGGGCTTTGTTCTCCGACTCATAGTTATAGTGGAGGTGAATGTGTTTATAATGTTCCAGATTCATAAATATCACAAAAACGATGTAGGCCTACTTTACTTTATTGCTGTAAACTTAGCTGACTGACAAGTCCGGAGAACTAAAAGGTGATAGGCCTAACAGGTCTCTTTTTATTTTTTGGCAGAAGTAATGAAATTTGTGTTTTGGGTGGTTAGGCCTATACATTTTGGAAAAGAACTAGTGTCTGCAGTTAATGATGAATATTTCTAAGGTTGAGAGGACCGGTTTAAAACCACCAGTTGCCTTTTATGGGTGACTGCCTGTCTCAAGTCAGGAGTGAAATTTGTTTCTTCACATTGGTATTGGAAGAGAAATGTTGATACTTTGGCAAGTCTGGAATCTCTTTGCTGTCATTGTTGGGTTTGGAATTAATGAATATGGATCATGTTTTTCTGTACTATTGACAAATAAACCCTCAAACGAAAAGGAAATAGTAGATATATGCCATCGAATATGAGAAATAAATGTACATATATGAAGTTTTCTTGTGAATTTACAACAGATCAATAAGTGTCTTGTAGGCAGGATAACATGATAGAAAAGATGCATGTTGTCTGTGAAGCATAGTAGATATTAGCTGAGCACCCTTATTTTATACACCCTTAGGCTGCGCTTGCGGATATCACATTTATGAAAAAAATCTATAGCACCCATTCTTATTTGAGCCACAAGTTGGTCATACACCTGGAATATTGTCACAGTAAAGCCTCATATGATAAGAAAGGTTTTATACCGCAGTTCATTCCAACCCAACAGCATGGATATAAATAACACAGACACGTGTGCACACTGTAGGCCCGCGGAATCAAAATGTTTTAGTCCCAAAAGTACATCAGGTGTTGCACAATGCAATAGTAAGATGTAACAAAAATATTAAATAATTGGGCAAACACAAGCAACCCTTTTTGGGATTTTGCTGTGAGAGCTCGATGGATTTTTATGCAATCCTTTGTAACAAGGAATGGAATGCATCATAAAAGAAGCTTTCGTTTACCTACCTTCGCTATGCTGATGATATTTTGTATGAAAATAGCTGTTGTGAGCAATAACAAGATAAGGATATATTTTGCTGCACTTGCTAATACAGTTAAGATAAGGATATATTTTGCTGCACTTGCTAATACAGTTAAAATTCCAAAGGCTTTTTATAGTCTTTAACGTAGTGAAATGTCGCACCTTGTCACTTGCTATGAATGCGGTTTATGCTATATTTATTTACCTACTACTGTAAAATTAGTCCTCTTATATCGGATATACTTTTCGTTATTCATATTCATATATGCTACGTGGGAGCTCTGAATATCATCGTCGCTACCAACGCGTCAGCCTTCAAATAAATAATTAACGTTGGTTCAAAGTGTCTTTACATTTTCTCACTGTTTTATCATGGTTCCGAATATCTTTACATATACTGACTTTTTGTCATACATACTGACATATATATATATATATATATATATATATATATATATATATATATATATATATATATATATATATATATATATATATATATATATATATATATATATATATATGCCTGTATGTATGGATGGAACATGTCAATCAATGTCTCCTTTCTTGTGGCTTTGAATAGCAATTGGCGCTTTGATTGAACCGTCCATTCATCTATCGTTTTATTATCTTTTTGCATGTTCAGTGGAAGTGTTTGCAATTGTATTCCTTAAAATGATCTATATCTATATTGTAGAACTTGCAGTGCAAAGTATGTAAATAGCCAGTATAAATTCTTGGAGCCAGTCTTGCACGCTGAAACAGGCCGCCAGAGCACACATAATATTTTTAGTGACATGGTCAAGTTATCATTAGCATGTATCTACTCAGGGACTATACCTGATAAGTTTGCGTTTCGTCACTCCATTGACAACTTAGGAAATGTGGAAAGTTGATGAACTCTTGTGTTGATTTAAGGCAAGCTTTCATACCCCGATCCTGAAATATCAGTCATCTGAGGTCATGTCATGAGTCTTTTTCCGTCGCTTGCGATTGACATTTTCGACATGTCCAAAAAAAGTCTTTGTGGACATCGTCCAAGCAAAGGACCAAGCGGTTTCGGAAACTATTTTGTTAGATTTGTTCAAAAATAAACCTTGCAAAAAGCACTTAGTAAGACTCACCTAAGGTTACCCCACCAAATTTGAAGTGAATCTGGATGCGCATTTTGCAATGAAGCCGTAAATGTGAATGATCATTACCAGTCTCATTGACTTTGAAAATGTGATAAAAAAAAAATAGTGCACCCATTTACCAACAAATTCACAAGCACTGGGAATTATTGCTCAGTTTATATGCAAGGAACATGTCCACTATATTTCAGCACAATCTGTGTGATTTTTTTTAAAGAAGACGAAAAAAGCTTGAATACACAAAAACTAAGAAAAATAGTTTTGAACAAATTAAGGTTTGGGATTTAAAAAGAAATCATAAAAAGTTCGAAGATTATTGTATTATGACCCTTTGACACCTTATAGAAACTACCCCAAGATAGATCCCTGCCAAGTCTGAAGAATATCCAGCAAACAGTTTGGAGAAGAATGTCATTAATGTCAATTTTTGAGGACAACGAATACTGGCATGACTGCAGTTGACTGACTGGTCAGCTGATATGATTTAAACAAGTTGCTTATGACCCACCCAGAGTGCATCTAATCCAGGTTTGAAGTGGATCTTGTTGGCAGTTTAAGGGAGCAAAACGTGTGACTTGCAATTACAATACCCATTGACTGGCATTGTAATCAGTGGGAACATATGCATAAGCCGATAAGAGCCCAAGCATAAAAAAGTTATTTAAAATTAGAGACGCAGAATATCATCACCCAGTCAACAAGTAAGTGCAACCCTTTCACAAGATATTTATCGACTACGTTTCAGAAAATTCTCATCAACGATATCGAAGAAAAGAAGTCGGAAGTAAGGAAGCACACGAACATTCGTGAACAAAGTATATGAAAATTCCAGCGCCATATGTTTAATAATGTCACGTACCTAGGAGTGTCTCAAGGCAATTTCAAAACAATTAGGTTAGTGATCACCGAGAAGATTAAAACAAAAAATATAAACCTCATTAAAATATCTAAAATTAAATGGAGTGAGACAAAACAAAAACAAAAACAAAACAAAAAACAAACAAACAAAACAACCTTGATACAGAATCAATATGCCAATACCACTGACTTCGGACTTGTAACTGGGACAATATAAAAACCACTGATTAATGACAATTTTATTAATTGACTATGAATAATAAGACAAAGCATTAGATTGCCGTTAAATGCCTAAAATGTCTGACCAGAGACCTGAACTTATTTGCTCCATTTCTCCGTCCTATGTTGCGTGCAGTTGCTACTCGTTCGAATCCCTCCATCATGGCTTTGCAAAGATGCTTCGCAGAAATGTGATGACATTGGTATTGGCTGAGTAGTATGCTACCCAAACTCACTTTTAACGTGTTAAAGCCATGTTACAATTGTGAGTTTCTACGAATGTGGCAACCAGCATAAGTTAACTCGTACAGGCCGACATTTTTCTGAAATTATCTTAAAATAGCTTGTAGCAATCAATACAACGTCCACCGCATTTTGGATATTGGGTATTTTTGTTTTTCATTTCAAGGTTTTATGACATGTCTGTTGCCTCTTATATGTCCCGATTTGCAACTTATAAGACAGCTACAATCCGAAGATAGTAACATAACTCTTTAATGTTAGCATGGTGGCTTATGCACTATAAGATCTTGAATAGCAATCATAGTTATCTGCACCAGATCGGCTCTTTCAGATTGCTATATTTCTAAAACGATATCTCCAACTTGAATCAAACAGAAACAGATTTACTCAATAAGACCTTCAGTCTGAAACTGTTCCGTGGACTAAATGTTTTTAGGACTTCTGCAAGATAGGAGACCTCACTATTTATTACATAAATATCTATGTATTTTCAAATGCATATGAAAAGTGAAACGTCTGTCAATTTTACAATTGACACACAAGAGGACAGGACCATCTCATTCACTGCATCCAAAGAAAGCTTAACACATTTCGGAAAGATATGAGCAGGAACAATGAATGCACAAACAGAAGTGACCCTACGACCGTCAGCATGATATCAAGGTAGCCTTCATATGATACTCCACCGTTTCCAATATCAATGTCTTAGCACACACAATTCCGGAGTTTTGATTTTCAACTGAAACTTGAAAAGATTCCCCATTACCCATATTTGCCAGGTGAGTTTGACCAGTAAAGTTCCCCATAGGTTATAAAATAAGCGACACTAAAAGAAACTCAACATGTACTATTTTGTTAGGGTTTCGATGTATCCCTTAACGATACACATTGGCTAGGTAGGTTCGACCTTTCAATGTCACTTAAGGGAAAAAATGGAAAAGATTGAGAGGAAACATATGGTACGTTCTTATTGGAGGCCCATGGGCTTGGGTTCCATTATTACAGAGATACAAGATTTTCAGCCCTCCATATAGTACCTAGGCTCACAGTTACACTTATGAATAATTCATACTCTTGACAAATGGTTCAATATCCGGAGAAGCCAGCAAAACAGCGTACTGATCAAACATAGTAGAGATTGACTCCTGGTTTTATACCTGCCAACTTTGAAGAGAATTATATGTGGTAAAAACTTCTCAGAAACAAAGTAACATAATGTCGGCAACAACTTAAGGTGAAAGGATCTCCAAAACGTGAGCCTGAAAAGATTCGAAGCAGCTGCCTAAGCGTGTTTCAAGCTTTATTGACTCTCCAGCGAAAATACAGAGAAGAAAAAGTATAATGCAAAAATCATTAGAACTTGATTATTAGAACAAACACAGTACAGATGGACCAAAGCTACCTCCGCAACACGTTTAAAGTAAATCTAGCTGACAGTTTTGAAGAAAAATGGCAAAATACTACAGGCGCCCCGTTGACTTCCACTGTCAACATGAATGTACGTATTAACCTTTGATTTAAAAGAATCGCCAAAATCAGGGATCCACAGCAATACCACCTTGTGAAAAATCTTGTTTTACCCATCCCTAGGGTACATTGCCTCCAAGGTTCAGTGCAATTCCAGTGACGCTTTTGAGGAAGAAATTGAAATTAGCAGAACCAAAACATAGAGTCATTACAATACAGTAAAATGGCAAGTCCATCTGGTGAAAAAAATTAATGTCCATGAGTAGCGGCTTGGGGATAAATGAATGAATGAATGAATGAATGAATAATTAAATAAATAGATAGATAGATAGATAGATAGATAGATAGATAGATAGATAGATAGATAGATAGATAGATAGATAGATATATAGATAGATATATAGATATATAGATATATAGATATATAGATAAATCAATCAATCAATCAATCAATCAATGGCATCCTTCAAAATGTACACCCTACAAAGCTTGATTTAAACGTAGTGAGGTCTTTTGAGAAGTCAAAAATATGAAATTGTTGATGGTCAGAGTTTGATGGATGCAAGACAATATAGATAGCCTCAGCTGACACTTTTGTTAAAAAAAATTCTTCTAAAGACTTAAAAAAACAACCAAACAAACAAAACTAAACTAAACAAAGACAAAAACAAACCACAAAGAAAGAAAAAAAAAACATGCATACAAACAAATCAAAAACCGCTGACACGTTTCGAAACTGCGTGTTTTAAGGTCAAAATAGCAAAGATTGCCTTTGTGTCTAGAATGATTTTCACGATGTTTCCAAAATGTCTGAAAAATTATTTTTTCTAACGAGCAGACGCAGTATCCTTATTTTTTTTAACCAAAGATTATGATGATGATGATGATGATAATAATAATAATAATAATAATAATTGTTAATGGTAATTATAATAGTATTATTGATGATAATAGTAGTAATAACAAATATTGCCTTATATTATATCATTATTATTATCTGATAAATAAAGCCTTGTCTGTATTTTAACATCAAAGATTTATTATATTAAGAATGAACGTATCTGTGATATTTAGTCTAGAGGTGAAATCAAAGTGACCTGTTAAATATTACCATTAGCCTCTTCTCTTTAAACTATCTCAACAGGGGTTTCATTTTCATATACAATTGTGGTTCCCCTGAATCTACATCTGTCCAACTTTTTAAGTTGAAGGCACATGATGTGATATCCGTTTTTTTTCCAAAAAAGTCTTCATTTGAAATAAAGATTAATAATGTATATTTCATCTTTGATCGGGATTAAAATAATAGTTTTACATTATCAAGTGTTTATCGCCAAATGCTACTGCCTGTCGATTTGTGTTGTATTGCCAGCTACAAATTAATTAGAATGTAAACCAAATTGGGAGGGTTGGGACTCTTTAAAATAGATTGCATTAATGCCCAACTGGTTTGGATAATTTTGTTCAGTTTGGGATTTTGAGATATTTTTCCAGACATACCCGTGGCCTGCCACATGTTCAATTTCAGGTCCAGACCCACTACGAACAGAAATAATTTACAAAATAATTCATATATTAATAGTATTTACGTTGTCAATGTGCCATATTTACATTTAGATCTTGGTTGTAGGCAAAAAGTATTTGTACCAAAATGACCGTGTCACATGATATGCCTCTGAAGCAGTTTCTCTGGTTCGAATCAAACAAAAATAATGTACACAATAAACCCTTGAAGATAAATATATACTGATTTTTGCAGTTCTTCTGAAATGGGAATATGAAATGACTTTTCGCAAACTTTTACTAATATTTTGAACCAGATAATTTCCTATTTTATATCATCGTTGTATTACGATACTTAGTGTTAAATCCCATCTTCAGGTTTGAAGATATATTTTGACCATAAAAGCACCAGATTGATAACTTGATATGGACTATTTTTCAAGATGTATTTGGAATCCGAAAGCAAAATTGCTCCCCCTGCAGTAAAAAAACGTTTGTGTTAATTCCGCATTCTCGAAGTTTGACTTTGATCTTTTAAAGAATATGGATGCTACAAAGAGTTGTGTTCAATTGAGCGTGTAGGTTTATTATGTGAGGAATACAAACAGCTGTG
Source organism: Hermodice carunculata (assembly GCA_964020975.1). NCBI lineage: Eukaryota > Metazoa > Annelida > Polychaeta > Eunicida > Amphinomidae > Hermodice > Hermodice carunculata. The sequence continues at coordinate 95,079,116 of OZ026625.1, read as the reverse complement.
AAAATTGTTCTAGAACGTACATTGCCTTGTTGGACATTACCTCAATCAACGGTATTCTGAATATTGTTGTGGATAGTTCTTATAATAGCTTGATACTGTCCGCATGAGAGGTAAGGTTATACACATTTTCAACCTCTCCAGCCATCTCGTCATCCAGATTCACGTTGCAGTGACAATATAGCTTGAGTGAGTCTCTACGAGTTTTTAAATGATCATGTTCCAGTTATATTCCTATTTTGATGAATATCTTTGTAAATAATTTGTTGGTAAAGTGCAGATAAACTTCACCAGAAAAAAAAGCAAAACATGACGAACTGTTTTAAAAGTGCACAGGGACACTTAGGGATACTTCTACTTTTTATTGTTCAACTGACGGTACAGCAAGTTTCGTCTATTCTTTATGAAGTTTTGTCTTTTTGTGCGTTATCATCAAACCTGAGCCAGGTAGTGCTCAGAGGTACTTCTTCATTCTGTGGCAATGTTGCCACTTTGGCTGTGCACAAAAGCATGGGGCGTGTGACTTACTTTAAGTTTCATTTGTATGTTTTTCTATGAATAAACCAGCGCATTATCACTGAAAATGATGGAATAGGCACAAATAATCACCAGCATATGTTTACAGTCAGAATTATAAAGAATGTTTGAATCTGGCAGTAAATTCTGCTGATGGTGATTTGTTAATATATATTTAAACCAGCATCATTGTAGGGTATATTCTTTTATTTACGTTCATTACGCAGTTATAAAAAAAAAAGAAAAAATAAGAAAAGAAAAAAACAAAATCAAAAACAAAAACAAAAACAAACAAAAAAAAAACAAAAAAAACAAAAAAAAAAACAGACCCTCCCAAAAAGCTAACTTGCAGCACTTCAAAACGAATGTATTTTTTAAGCCCCAAATTAAAGCACTTTTTTGTCAACTTCAAAGATACGCAAGTAGTTTTTTTTTTTGTGATAAAGCATTATACCTTTTATCGAAATACGAAAAAAAAAGTAGAGACGTACTAAAATGGGAAATTGAGGGACGAGAAGGATCGGAAGGTTTGTTAACTGACAACTGAGTCCAGCTGAAAACCATCACACATTTCCTTCTGAACTTTTTTATTTGTTTTTGTATATATAGAGTGGGTTTTCAGTAAGTGTTAACATTCTATGTCAATTGCAGATACAGTTGCCTTCTAGCTCTCTCATTTACACTTTGTGTCATAAGGTTTTCTCTCATATATGTGTGTAAAACGGCTAAGTCACCACACATGTATTTTGTACTATGATAGCAGATTGTAATACCAGCAAACGTAAATGTTAATGTTGTGTACCTTTTACATTTTCTGGCACTAAAAGGCATTAAGTCCTAGTAAACTGTTTACCTACCCTTTATTTTTTCCCCATAAAAATTAAACTCCTTTTATTAAAATAATCGACGCGATACTTTGGCTCCGGTTTGTTATAATTCCAAAGGCTTATGTGTGGTAATGCATTAACCCAGAAAATATATACGTCTGTGTAGAAGGGAACGTGCAAGCACGACATCAAAATCAATGATAAAAGTATATCGTGTAAAACTATTTAGGAAGATGGACTAAATCAATTCATAATAGAATGGATTAATTCACTTGATCAATTCAGAAAAGTGCGTCACAATATAATCAGTTGGATGCAATGCATTTAAGGACTGCTCCCTCACATTTGGGTAATTAACGTAGAGAGTCTCGTCTTTTTTTTTCCCCTGGTTTCTTTGTTCTTTGTCGCGCAAGCACTTTTGTGGTCTTGATCTGATGACGACCAATTGTTTTTTTTTTCTGCATTTCAAAAACATTTTTTTTTAAGACTCTTTGGGCTATGTTGCGGAAACTCAATTGCGATAAAAGATAATTTATGGGTCCTAACTTTCTGAGAGGTGGGGCCTATTTTGCTTTTCAGGCGTATGGTTCGGCAGAGTTGACCATATTGACCGGGGATTGATCTTCAGATACGTATCTCAGGTATTGAAATCATTCTTGGGGGGGGGGGGGGGGGGGGCAACATCGGTGTCTGTATTGCTATGCAGAATTACATTGAACAGACTGGCTTGCTGTATTTCTTTTTATTTAGATGACATGTTTACTCATGGACCTGGATCAGTAATGTTGTATCCGTTTGCTTCAAGTGCTGATGTCTGATCTTTCCATAATATAATAAACACTATTAAATTACATTTGATCCAATTGGGTGTGAAACTTTTTATAGCTTGTGTGCTAATCTGGTTGACACACAATGAGTTATTATCATATTGTCAGCATAATTTGTGTCATTTTGAGTAATTCGTTTCACGTGTTTGTAACTCTCAGGTATTATGCACACTCAAGACCGATGCATGTTACTTATTCAAGTTTAATTGCTTCTGAAATGATGGTACTGTTCTTCACGTGTGGTGACGTTGAGAATGGAATATGACTTTATTGCGTGGAGACTTAAGTGGTCATGATGGCACGTTTTGTACAATTCATGCAGGTATATCATTTTCGGCTAGGCTAATTATTCGCTTGTTCGTATGAAATATTACTTTTTGAAGTTAGTCGTTCTAACGCAGTTGATACTTTGTTGACTTGTAATTCTTTGTTTCTCGCAGTTGACTGGTCATTTGTGGATGGAATAGAATATGCATTTAGAGTCAAATGAACCAGTCATGTGAAATGTCCTAACAAGAATTTTTTATGTAAAAACGCCATTAAGGAGTGCTAACTCCCTTTGGAGGATTGACTCTGAGAGTCTGGTTTCTTTCCTCTTTTTTCCCCGCCGGTTTCTTTGTTGGTTGTGGAGCGTTCGTCCATGGTCTTGATTTGCTGACCACCGCTTGTTTTTTTTTTTTGTTTTTTTTTTTTGTTTTTTTTTTTTTTTTTTTTTTTTTCCTTCTTACTTTTTTTTCTTGTTTTTTTTTTTTTTTCTTGTTTTTTTTTTTTTTTTTGGTTTTGTTTTTTTTTTTTTGTTTCTTGTTTTTTTTGTTTTCTGTTTGGTTTTTTGTTTCTTTTTTTTTTTTGGTTTTTTTTCTGCAATCCAAAAACCAACCCGCCCCACCCGTTTTTCTCAATAGATTTTTTAATTGTTTTTCTTAACTTTTTCATCGAAGACGGCTGTTTATTTGTAGGTCGAATAAAATATATTATTCCCATTTAGATATGAAAAAAATTTGTTGAATACGCCAAATATACACATATATATATATATATATATATATATATATATATATATATATATATATATATATATATATATATATATAATGTAATTTATGTTTTGGTTCGTTTATTTGTTCTCTTACTGATTCAGTGACAATTAAAGTAGTTTCTCTTGTGAAATTAGAAGCATGTTTAAACAACTAAATAGTACAAAACGAATCCATCATGGATGGAGTTCCGGCAATAAAGTTAACGAAGCAAAAATTACATTGCTTTTTTCCAGGAAGAGACGGAACAATTCCAATACTCCTATCTTTTTTCATAAAATGCGACAGGAAGTTTTATCACTTTTCATGTTGAAACATTCAACTCATAGAAAAAGATGGGGCCTAATTCGATAATATTCCGCAAATCGTATCCACTTTTGAATTTGAAAAAAAAAAAACTCTCATGGTGGGGTCGACATCTACGGCCAGACGATTATATATTTGATCATTATGATGAATGAAATGAAATTCACACATGTTTTTTATCTAAAGAATAGCAAATAGTATTTAAATTTGTTATTTTCTTCTGAATCAAACACAATAATCAAAGTCAAAACTACACACAATAAAAATTAAAAGCATAGGTACAGAAGGTTGGTGGTTCAAGACCAGGCTCTTCAGTGGCCTAAACATGGATATATTTTCTACTCAGTAGTATTGGACTGCATTTTGATATCGATTTTGATGGGTGACTATCACTGATTATTTAGTGCCCGACTCTAAGAAAATGTCAAATATAGTATTTGTACAGGTGTATATGCAGTTAACTGTGCTGGTCAAGGCATTGACATATATCAACCCCACAGTACTATTCCGTTTTAACGAATAGGCATGTGGTCGAGCGGATATGTGTGTTTCCCATTTTGGTCGGGCGGTAGGTGCTAAATGTTTTTAGTACTAGACTTAATTTATGCTTTTTATGTTCCTCTTCACCCGTCTCACTGCTGTGGTCAATGCCTTGAACAGATCATGGTAAGGAATAACTTGGTCCACGGCGACAACCATTTAACTTTTGTTTCAGCCTTGACAACCCCTTTCCCAGCACAATGGAGTGCCTTTTCATATTTCACGATGGCGCTTTCAACACTGATTAACCTAGCCATGGCCCTGACAACACACTGTTTCAAAATGGCAGCTGGAAATTGGGTCCATGTGTGGTTTGACAGTTTGTTTGGCCATATTCACGTGGGTGGCAGGCTTTATAATGTGAGATTGTTCGACCTGGGCAGGCTGTATACTGTCAGCGCGCGCCACAAGGCACTTGTTTAATGAATTGCGCAACAAGCAACATGTAGGATTGAACGTATGTGGGCTTTTTTGCATCAAGTTTCACTGAAAGTGACAACCAGAGAGTTTGTCACAAATTACATGATTAATATTGCTGTGCAGTTTCCAGGTCAGTTTACCCAAAGGTTAGGCACCCTTGGAGCGTAAAATGTCTGGCCTTTACTTTAGTGCGGTTATAGTTTTTCGAAACAACATGGGCGGCAGAATACAAGAGTGTGCATAATCAAGGACATGATTTACCGTAACATCTCTTTTTTTTTTTTTTTTTTTTTCTGTCATGCGTCATGGGTTTTACTCGTATCTGGTTCTTTGTTACGGACCTGCTTCATTTGAACCCTCTAATGAAACTTAATTTCAGCCCATTGTTCCAATATCAATGTGTCATGTTTACATATAGCAATCACCCAGAACGATAACAACACAGTCGCCATTGTGTTCGCAGGGTCCTCGTTACTGTGTGGTGATGAATCTACGTATTTTTCTTTTTTGCTTACCATCACAACTGTTCACTCGTACCTTATTCTGCGTTCACAATTTGTTAAAATCAAGTCTTCTTGTGAAACTACAACGCAGAAGAAAATAGATACTAGATTCAGTTTTTTTGTACGTACACGTGCCGTGTTCACCCTCTGAATTGGGACATGCTGGGGTACATGGGATTAGGCGCATTTGATTGGATGGTGCATGTCACGTGACTAAATTTATCAATGATAGGCCTTGAAACTTCCCTCGACTAAAACAATGCCGAATTTTATGCTATTTTTCAGGGATATCCCAGGAATTCTCTATTTTTAACGGATTGGAGAGCTTGTTATACAGAGAGACTAACTCCTGAGCTTTTCCAGCAGTATAAAATATCATGGCAGTCAAAAAAAAAACATTGAGGCCGCAAACGGACAAAGTTACCTAGGTTTTTGTGTAAATTTCGGACCTTATCATTCATATTGCGCCAACAATGGGAGCTTTTTAGATTTTTGTCCGTGTGAGAGGGAAAAATCCTTTTAAACACAAAATGGAAATAACCAGTCGCAAGTATTGAAGTTTGCCTACAATAAAATGTATACGCTTGCAAGTAAATAGACAATACGGGCGAATGGTGAGCTGATGAATGTTGGCTTGCGGTGCTGTCGAATACACTCGCAAACGATGGAAAATGATGTTCAGAGCATGTTCAAATGTACTCCCTTACAACGTGCTGAGGGCGCTGCTGGGACCTATGAAATATCAAATCTACTGATTCATTTTAAATTAAGTTGAAATATGTTCCTCAGGTTCAAAGCTGGTACATATTTTGCGTGAGTATGCGCGATGTTAGAAGCGCAAAGTGGCCGGACCGCGTAATACACATGCACGAGCTTATTGCCCCCCCCCCCCCGCTGTCTGCCTATCACCAAGATCGCTATCGAATAATCGCATTGCCCGCAAAGATGATCAGCCTCGCGAAAAAGCCAGAGTGGACTCTCCTTTCACGTAGCCTCCTTGGTTAGCCGAAAATGGCTGAAATCACATGTATAACCTAGTAAACCCTATCAAATAGATGGCTCATAATAGCTTGAAAAACATTAAATTCATACGCAAATACGGTAATAATATCCATTGTTCAGTGACGCAAGGTGTTTAATCCTGATAAGTATTGACAAGCTTTAAAGTCAGAACAATGGAGCCTTGTCAAGTTGACCAGCTGCTGTGACGCAGTTCACGCTTCATTTAGATAAATCACATCGTGCAAAATTACTTCTAGATCATCAATGATGTCATAAGTCACTGTAACAGCAAAAAGAAAATTGCTTTAGCGGCACTAGTTCCTTTGGTGTGTCTCTCTTTGACTGATATGTGCATCGAATTAAGTGTGCCGCCATTTTTTTCCCTGCGGTCATGTGACTTTCTCGTTGTCAGGGGCCGGTCAGCACGGCTGATGGCTGTTCAAACTTTGTGGACCATTACCATACCAAAGTAAACAGAAGATACCCGTGCAGTGGTCATCTGAAACTTGTCATAGCTTTTCATCGATTTTCTCATATAAATATTGATTTTTTACAAACAATGTTTGCTGATCACATACTTTAGGTGTTTATCTTTCAAATAGAGAACAAAAGTCTTTTTGTGAATTTTTCGGCACAGCCGTCAGAGATCACACAATCCTGGCACCTTAAGGGCTAATGGGGACTCGGTAACAATGAAAAGACCTGTTATGGCGATGTATAATTGCCAGCAATAGAGTTTGAACAGCAGGTTTAAAAAATAAAATGTGGAGATCGTATCCATGAAATAATGCAGAAACCTTGAACAAAATAGACAAATAATGATCCGACGTGAGGAAATGGCATGATTGGAATTGATGTTTAGTGTCAAAAATAACAAAGGATAGATTTCATCGTTAACTTCATATACATGAAAAGAGCCGTTCGTACCCACTGTTTGCGATGATTATAATAGTAATGGCATACTTGAGAAAATTAATTGTGCTGAGATGTTTTACAAATAGAACACTCATTGCATTGTTTATCAATTTTCCTCACTATGGCCAGAAAAGGACAGAGTATAATAAGCTTGTGTTGTGTTGCATCTGGAAACATGACATCCCATAACTATTGTGCCTAGAAATGCAGCAAAATAGATCTGCATGTGCTTACATTTCAAAAAGAAATGTTATACAAAATATCATGTTTTTCAAGGCAACTATTTTTATCTCCCTTTGGCGGAAAAGCTTAGTTTTCGTTGCAAGTGACTCTCCCGCCAAGCATATACAGCTCTCACACTAAACATACAAGAATTTTGTTTGAGTTTGTGCAATAATTAGTTTCCTTGTTTATACGTTTACAATCCAATAGTTTCAATTATTTTTCAACAGAGTACGCTGCTATTACGCTACTTTGGCCCCGGTAACAAAATGTGGCTAACTGTAAAAGGCACACAATGAGTCTAACAAAATTATATAAATCGAAAGGTTCCTTAGTTTTAAAAACGTAAATTGACAGACATTAAACTAAAATAGGGTTTATAATTCAAAACAAACGGAACACACAGGATGTGTTTCCTTAAATAAAATCAGGAGGTCCTTCACTGGACAAGTATATCATTAAGCCTTTTATTATCAACTTTTTTTCTAAAGGCTATACCGAAACGCAAATGAACTTAGCACTGTTTGCCTGCATATTGTTTATCATTGGTTATTAGGACAAGTGCAGTTGATGGGTGTTTCAAAGAGGAGAGCCTTTGAATTTCATTTAAGGACCATGTCACTTGTCATGCTCAAAGTCATGTGGTGTAAGAGGATGCGGGGGGGGGATCACCTTGACGTTAATTTGCTCAAAGTATGACAAAGAATATTGAAGTGAGAAAAAAAATAAGAAAGCGAAGGAAATTCCATGTCGACCTATATTGCCAGATAAAAACAAAAATATAAAGACGTTGCCACTTTACCATCACTGTATAGTCCTTAAGTTACTAGCACATTTATAGAATCTGTTCGACTGAGCTTTTAAAGTATTAACTTTATCATAGATACCTACCAACATTGTGTTTGAAATGGAACAGGGTCTTGCATCCGGCTCCTTTAAGAGATCAATTGAATAAATGTTGCAAAGAGGTTTCAAGAGAACATGTATACTCTAGTTAACAGCTTTACTTTGTGCACTCTGAGCATTAAGCATCCTCAGTGTGCCCAGGGAAGCTGCTCATTGATATATAAAATGACAATTTAAGGGTTAAAATCAATAAACACATCATAAACACACTTTGACAAGTATTTCCAACTTTTATCCCCACATGGCATGGCCAATATTGGAGGTGAAAATTTGCTCAATATAAATATATAAACAATGATCATGAGAATAAATATGTATACTCGATGAAGGGCTTCATGATGAATAGGCCTAAAAGCAAGTTTAATAGAAGACCTGTCTTAGGCCTGTGTACTAATAGGTCAACTGTAATAGTCTAGAGCAGACTCATGTCAAAATGGGGTGTTTGTGTATAAAAACCTTCCTGCTTGTATGAAGGCCTAATTTTGACACTGTTCTTTTTTTATGGGTAGATGTTTAGCTTACAAGCTTGTAAACTTGAATTAATAGAACTTCCAGGTTCAACACCTTCACCTTTTTCTGCTAATTGAGTGTCGCACGTGGCTATCATCACTACACGCAGTTCTTTATCTTTACGGGCAATAAAATTCATACATAATACAATGTATTAAACAACATTGTAGGCCAAACGTATGGGAGACTTTACGCTCCACAACGCTTTTTCTTGTGTGAAAATCATCATCCGTTTTCAAATAACGTATCAAAATATGGAGATGTCAGTGCACAATAACTTTGCCTTGACCATTTTAACGTAGCCATACACCCAGGCAAACATACACAAAAAACATACAAACAAAAAACGACCATTGCAGTGTAGGGTTCGATATCTGAGAAAATGCTGAACTTAATTTCAGACATCAATTTTGATACAATAGCCAAATCCAATATGTGCGTCCACGGACACACACACACACACACACACACACACACACACACACACACACACACACGTGTCTTTTGTGACATGAAACAGTTTCCCCATATCACAGTGATGCACCTAAATTATTGCTTGGGATGGCATCTCAAATATTTCATCAACCGTGTACCCCAGTACTTTCCTTTCCTTTTTGAATACTCTCATAGTAAAAGTAGTTAGGAAATGAAAAGAAATTCACATTTTTGTACTATATTAAAAAGCGAAGAAGACTGATCTTTTGTAATATAGTGGGAATGTTCTTTGACTTTGTCTGTACTGATGTTTAAACTTTAGTATTGTTACAGATATTTTATATTTTTAAACATTCTTTTTGAGTAGTGCAATAATCAATAAAACTGCGTGTCGGGAATGTTTATCAAATGATCTAAATGTAAAGACATACGTAAGTGTTCCCGAATTTAAGAAAAAAAACGTAGATTAGAAATGCATTTTGTATCTATCCCCTTAGCTACATGAAGAAAAAAATATATCACTTGTAACATTCAGTTTCACTACCTGGGACTTTGCTACAGTAACGCCGTGTATATGAATATGACATTTGAATAACAAAGAGAAGCAATTGACCATTAATCATAATTCCTTTGAATGTCCGTCGATTCAGCCAAACATCTCAGCAAAAAGTTCCTTTTTAAATATTTTTAAGTAGAATTAATTTGGTGGAGAGGATAATTGGAAGGTCACGTTGCTTTGTAATGTTGTACCAGCAACATTCCAAAGTATGCACCGGAGGAGCTCAACTGATTAAGGGCTGTCAGATTGGCATCATCACTAGTATGACGGCGGCATTTTGACCATTGCTCTTAGGGAATGAGGTGCAGGTTACCTACTACAACTGGGACCAACGATTTAGATAGACAGGGCACTCTAAGGCAAAAAGTAGTCCCACGCATGGGATATGGTAAACAATATTATATGGGCCATGTCCCATGCGTTTCCAATGTAATATGGTATAAAGTAGGGAATAGATTAATTTATAAAACATTAGGCTATTAGTAGCCATAGGAAGGATGTGGAGATTGATTTTGTATTCTCTTACCACGTCTAAGACCACACCCTACACTCATAGAGGTGTACCTGTAGGATCCCCAAGTGCGAAAAAGCATCAAACTGTTTTTACTAGGTATCGTCATGTAACTAAATTCCAAAGGCATGCTACTGTATACACATTATATAGCAATGTGCGTTTTCAGTCTTTCTTTACACGTCAAGATTATATCTATATTATTGTGACAGATTGAATAGATTTATTTTACAGACATTAACTACTATGAAAATGCACTAACAAATGCAGCATAATTTGAAGTTTGAGAAAACGCACAGACAGCTTTAAAATATTGAGTTTCCTGAAACGTGGGTCAGCATGTGCATTAAATGTAACATGTAGAAGAAAAATTATGTCTTTCGGAATAACCTATGCGAGAACACAATACCTTTAATGTGATAGAAATAAAAATATATACTACTAACAAAGTGTTTGAAGCTAGTTACCTATTGATTCCTTTTAAGATTTCCATCACGTTCGGTAATCTATATCCTATTTTGACCAAATGAGCATTCCAATTCAAATGATCTCGTATGCAGAGGTACAGGATCACAAAGTCACTGGTCATATAAATAAGAAATATCAGTACCCTTCAAGTCAAATAAGAAATGATCATCTTTTCAGCAAAATGAATCTTCAGGAAATTTATTAATGTAGTGTCATCAACATGAAGTAATGAAACAAAATTCCATGAACCCTTGTGCATATCAGTTTTGCATATTATGAGGAGGAGCATGCCTAGGAGAGGTTCTTGGGGAACCCCATTGTTACAGGAAACATCGTGAAACAGATGTCATCAAAATATAAACATTGTTTCCTGTTTAGGATATAGTCTTTAACTAATTTATAGAAAAACGATAAATGCCATAATGTGTCAATTTATGCGTAAAGATGTAATGGTGTCGCGTTACTAAAGCGTTTGACAGGTCTACAAAAAAAAAAAAAAAAAAAAATAAAGAAAAAAAAAAGGGGTACTACCGGAATTTGGGACTTTTAAAATTCGATTTTCGAATCCTTAAGCTGCAGTTTCTTTTGAACGAAGTGTTTTTAAAGTCCTGCTGACTTTTGTACATTAGTGCATTTGAAGGAAAATATTCATTCGATCGTAATTACACATTTTTTGAAGACATAAGACATCATCGGATGTAATGAAATGGTACAATTGATGAACTGAGAATAATACTATAGGATGGAAGACGCAAGCTTGTTCGTCCATGGTGACATGCAAAGATTTGATAGAATCCATAAAAATATACCTATGGAAGAACTAACACAGTATCTCAAATTTACGGTCTAGAACATAGAGCACCTGCAAGCCACTAGGCAAGTGTTTTGTAGGCATCTGTGTTTATATCATCTGAAAACGTTGTAACGGGGAATAAATTTTCATCAACATATAATCGCGTTCCTATAATGGCCATGAATGAATTGTGACGTGATAGGAGCTGCTTTCATTCCGACAAAATCTCGATCAAAATGAACCATGCATAAATTCGATGTTTCCTTTATATGTGCCAATACTGGGCAGTACAGGCGAAGTGAGATTTTTCTTGAGTGCAAGTATCTGGCTCGGTGAAGGCACAGGTGATTTCAAAGTAATCAGTCTGGTCACGAAAGAAATGACATTGATTCAGGTGCAAATGTAATTAAAATTCTTTTCACTTCTTCAAAACTTCAGTCAGACTGACTAGGGTTGGTCTCCACTGAGTTTATAGAAATAATCTCGCACCAGTGATCTTTTTCGACTTGTTGTTACTATCTTGTGACTGGTTCTACAGAGTCTGAAATAAAATGCACATTGGTCTCCAAAAGCACTAGCCCACTTTAAAAGTAGGATTATTTTTCGGTATCCACTGACCTCAGTTTGTTCAACAGATAGAGTTTTGCGTGTAATATTCCTTTTCTTCTATATTTCACAATAAATCTATTGTTGTGTCTATCTCGAGTATAAAAGCACATATTTTTCTTTAAGAAATTTGGATTTGAACTTAATTTGTACTTTTATGAAGGATGTCTATTAGGCAAGGATGTATAAGATAATCACAGAGGTTTATAATGGAGTTGAAGATAATGTTCGCATGTGAAGGGGTTCACATCATTAATGTACAACTTTAAGCTGAGTAAGTGTGATGTGTGTTTCCATTGCAACTCATCTGCGTCTGTCTTTGAAACAATCATCTTAATATATATATATATATATATATATATATATATATATATATATATATATATATATATATATATATATATATATATATACATACATATATGTATGTGTGTGTGTTTATATTAATGCCTTGGTTGCTACTCTTGAGGAGAACGTAATTGACGTGGTACTGTAACATAGTTATGTCTGTGTGCGAACACAGACATACTGCTTTTCTGGGAATTCTTTCTTTCTTTCTTTCTTTCTTTCTTTCTTTCTTTCTTTCTTTCTTCCTTCCTTTCTTTCTTTCTTCCTTTCTTTCTATCTCTTCCTCTTTCTTTCTTTCTTTACCGGCAAATTTGTCCGACAATTCATTTGAAAAGTATTATACGCAGAAACTCCAAATTTGGCCCAATTATACTTCTATAGATGAAGTCAGGTCTTTTTATAATGTGAGTTCATGCTTTTCAAAATAATGCAAATGAGGGCTAACTAAGGTTTTAAATCTTCAATATCTCTTATGTACTATAGTAGATGTAGTTCCGAGTGCATTGCAGTTCGATTATATCAAGGCAAAGGTCATCTCAAATGTCAAGGTCATGTGAAGGTGAAAGGTCATGTCAAGGTCAAAGGTCAGTTTTAAGTCAAAATGTCATGATGAAGCCAAAATATAATTTTAAAGGTCAAGGACCACTTTAGGTTAGGTCATTTCAAGGTCAATGTCATTTCAAGGTCAAAGGTCACTTTCGATGGTGGCTTTATTCTAGCCATAACTTGGTCAATTGTTATCCAATTTTTGTCATGTTGGGCTCAAATTGTAGCTATTGTAACACTGCACATTTTTGAAGTCTTGCCTTTTTATAATGAGGTCATACTTTTCAAAATTATGCAAATAAGGGTTAGTTAAAGTTTTAAATCTTCAGTATCTTATATTCTATAGTAGATATAGTTCCAAGTGTACAGGAGTTCGATCATAGCAAGGCAAAGGTCATCTCAAATGTTGAGGTCATGTCAAGGTCAAAGGTTATATTCAGGTCAATAGTTTGATTTGAGGTCAAAATGTCATTTTTGAGGTCAAGGTTCACTTCAGGTAGAGTTCATCTCAAGGTCAAAGGTCGTGTCAAGGTCAAAGGCCACTTCGGTGGTAGCTTTCTTCTAGCCATAAAGTGGTCAATTTTTTTCCAACTTTGATCAACTTGTAGTTATTACAACACTGCAAATTTTGAAAATAACATGCAACCCCCAAAGGTCAAAAGTCAATGTCATCTGGACGTTTGAATGTGTCACCCAGCCATAACTCGGCCAATTTCCATCCAATTGTAATCACGTTGGACTTAAATTGTGGGTATTGTAACACTGTACATTGTTGCAATTTATATGCAACCTGTAAAGGTTAAAGTTCAAGGTCATTTTGACTTGGAAATTTTAATCCAGCCATAAGCTTAATGGAATGTGAAGTACCAAAGCAGAAAAGTTGTACTATTTAATATTTACAACTTTGGAAGGCACACAGACAGATTTGCTTTGAAGCAAATCTTCCTTTCCAGTTTTTTATTGATTTTTTACTTACTTAATCAGTCTTATGCAACATGGTGTTTAATTTTAACGGGAACAGAATCAAAACCAATCTTTCCAATTTTTATGTCCTCACTGTGAAATTCAGTAGTTACAACGTGGCTGGGATTTGATTTGTTTTATTTTTTTTTTTAATCAGAAAACATTCAGTTTTTAGTTTAACATTAGCGAAATAAGATTCATCATTCACGTCATTCTCTCACGAATGGCAGGTCATGGCCTACGATGCCGAATCACATAGCGCACTGGTATATCCATTGTTGCGCACTATTTTTGTCAATATTACATGACCATTGCTGACCATGATGGTAAATAACAACAAAAACAAGGTAAACATGATTTGAAGCAACAAATTACTATATTTGCATGCTATACCTACGTGCCCAATATTGAATACAATGTTTCTCTCAAGAACTTTGTTATATGTGTAAGTATCTTTGACTGCTGTTAGACATGGTCATTTGTTATGGTTGTTTTGTGTAACATGTCAACTCCCACCACCACAAAGTTGTTATGAGTGAATGTAGTAGCATTTAACCAGTTCTTGGGGCAAATTTGTTCGATTTTTATTGAGATAAATGTAAATATAAGTATTTGACGCCCACATTTCGATTCACATGGAAAAAATGACCGATGGGGCTGATGAGGTCATTCTGTGTGAGCCATTGACGTGGGCGACGCAGATAATGACCTCAACAGCTCATACAGTCATTTCTTCTATGTGCCTCCAAAAATGGGAGTCCAATTCTTAAATTTTGCAAAACGTTGGGTCTCATGTGACCCACAGATATTTTGGTGTCTGGTAATACTTTACATCACACAGAATTCCTCCTGTCTGGTTGAAAGTCGCTGAATGGCCATCATCCGGAAACCTTGAACAGAAAACTCTTGTTTTGCCTGATAATTCCATATTCTTAAGTATAAAATGGGGACTTCTATCATTAAGATGTTTATGTTTATGTTTGAAAGATGTTACTCTGCAGTGCTGATTTTAGGTGCTTGTCATTAAAGGATATACTTGTATTGCTTTTGATTTCTACGTAAAGTCTGTCTGTATTCAAGGTCCAAATGACAACACTATTAATTGATCACAATGTTAGTATTGAGAGCATATGTTGAGTATGTTATCCTCTGTTAGTCACGCATGTACAGTGTTAATGGTACGGGCTAAATCCCAGTGAGATGTGAATAGGGCAGAGGCTCCAGTTATGGTGAATTGCCAGGCATGTCTTGGTCATCATACATCCAACTTTGTGGGTGGTGCATCTCACCAGGTGTCCCTGGAACCCCAGGCTGAACTGCTTGCCTGGCACCCCAAGCCAGTAGATCTTATGCACGGTCGCCATTTTGAATAAATTAGCGCCATGTTGGGAAATTGCACTCTGGGATTAATTGAAGTACGCTGCCTAGATCAGTCTGAGGGCTGCATTGATATTAGATAGCTCGCTGTGTTAAGTTTCGCTCGTTGTTTAGCGAGTTTTTTTCACTAATATGGTCGGACAAATGTAACATATATTTGGTTTCTGAAGGTGTAGTATAGAAACTATATTGTGTCCAAAAAAATATGGAAAATTTAAGTCTTTAAGGGGGAAATAAGTTGAAGCTAAGGATCTCCTTGAGGCTTGAGCAAATATCATCAATTCACTGTGGTGTTTCTTTGTTTGCTTGCATCCCTATTTTCTCATCTTTTTCTTTCGCTTGTGGGTAGTTTTTTATTTTTCCCTTCTTTTTCTCCTTTTTTCCGAGTGTACTGTTGCGTTTCGATCGTAATTTAAGAAGTGTGATTTTCTTTGACGCCGAGGTCTGCCTTTCAATGAGAAATAATCCCTGGACAAAATGAGCATAAAAATGCAACAGAGAGACCGCATCTATCTGGTTGAGTGCGGGTTTCGATGATCTTTCAATGAAGGGAAACCGCAAACTCGTGGACACATCGAACATAGCCAAATGTCATTTTTGGTGTGCTTACTGTCAAACAAAAGGCACAATAATACTAACGACAACTTGCACAAACTTCAACAATTTCTCTTCAAATCAAGAACGTAGACTTGCGTTAAGACATCCCTTTGATAATCAAAAGGTTTGAAAGACATATACAAACGAACAAGCGTACGTGCAAGACACATTTTGCTCCTGCAAACACTCTATATTTTTGTTTGTTTGTGTGTGTGTGTTTCTCTTGGTTTCAACGTATTTTATTTTTCAAAATACATGTACGAGTGGGGAGCAGGCAACGCCTATACGAGCCCACCCCTTGTGCGGATATCGATGCAACTTGGTACATTTAAGCGTGTTGCACATCTTTGCAATGTACATGTGTATTATTTCAGCAATTCTTTTTATTTCACGCAATTACCCTAAAAATACCGACTTAAAATGGGAAAACAACGTGTTAGCGATATGAAATTTGGCGCCTAAGTCTTCAAAGTGTGCTTTCTGAAACCATTAGTACGTGTTAACTACTTGGCCTTTCTTTGTGTTAACGATGTTTGCACAAAATTAATCACCCGGTGCTCAAGCTATGAAAGAGTTTACGAGATTAGCACAAGTACTGGTTGCTTTAAAAAAACTACTTGTGAAAACAACATGCAAAGAAACAACATACTGGTTGTTAGTTGAGGAGCGCATGGTAAAAATATCTGTAGTTTTAAACGTTAAAATGAATATTTTTTCGGTTATGATTAAGAAAACTCACCTCATAGGTTTAAACATATGTATCTATACAGAATTGTCCAACATTACTTCTAGATGACTAATAACATGGGTTGTCGAGCTGAATATGACAAAGGTGGAAGAGCAAAATCTCAGCTTATCAATATTATTAATTTCTGCTACAGATGAACACGTCAATGTTTTCATATATTACATTGCGTAATGAAAGTTGAATATTTCCTATTTTCATATCTGACCCGGATTATTCCGAAATCAAAGTTTGTAGAAGAATACCTTAGTTTTGAAACAACTTTGCTCGAAAAACCTGTATTTATCTTTGAAAAATCAGTAATAAAGGAAGAACAAATTTTAGGGAGCGTAATCTTTCTTTCTTTCTTTCTTTCTTTCTTTTTTCTTTCTTTACTTTTTCTTTCTTTCTTTCTTTCTTTCTTTCTTTTTTCTTTCTTTACTTTTACTCTTTCTTTCGTTCTTTCGCTCGTTTAACTACTAACATATCTATCTATCTATCTATCTATCTATCTATCCATCCATCCATCCATCCATCCATCCATCTATCTATCTATCTATCTATCTATCTATCTATCTATCTATCTATCTATCTATCTATCTATCTATCTATTCTTTTATCATTGGCAATAGTGTTTACACGATGTTGCAAAACACACAATACGATTTGCTTCCTAAAGGAATATGATTCAGATGACAGGGTTACCCAGTTGGAATGGATATATTTAAACTAAACTGTATAGACTGATCGCAATATGCAAATGTCACCATTCAAAGTTACACGGCAAACGTTGTATGACAAGGTCATGGGCACGTATTTACACAATTTTCAGTCCTTTCCAGGACAGGAATTCTTCTTATCCATTTTTTTCCCAGTTTTTATTTGTTGGCAAGGGATAAAATTTACGTTGTTTGCCGCAGGAATAAGTTGAAAAGCACACAGCCAAATAACAAATTAAAATTCTCATGGCTACATGTGTAATTTCATAGTCGACACAGGTATCGCCATAACGGCTCGCATACTACAAATAAGTCCACAATGCACTGCACGTCAACAAATTTTGCGCTAGCGCTGTGTCGCGAGCATAAGATCTATTGAAACTGTGTAGGTGTGGTCCACTCTAGGCGCAGTGGTATGTTCATACACCTTCTGGCCGGACATCTAATTGTGCCTGTTGCCCTGCTTCTTTTGCTGGCATCTGGACCTTGGTGCGGTGATATATATATATATATATATATATATATATATATATATATATATATATATATATATATATATATATATATATATATATATATATATATATATATCCTCTGTAAGTCACCCATGTACAGTGTTAATGGTGCGGGTTAAATCCCAGTGAGGAGATGTGGATAGGGCAGAGGCTCCATATATATATATATTTTTTTTTATTGATATATATATATATGTGTGTGTGTGTGTGTGTGTGTGTGTGTGTGTGTTTAAGTTTTATAAATACTGTTCCACATTTTTTGTACCTGGTTAAATTTTAAAGTGCATTTTTCATTCACGAGAAAATTGTTACTTTTTAATTTGGCCTGTTAATTGCTGTGCGAACATAGGTAGTAAAGCAACTATTGTTATAAGTTTGTTATACTTTTCTTTAAATTTTTAAAAAGTTTTTGCGCATTTTAATTTCGGACATCAAATGGTAGCATAAAAGTGAGTTGAGCAGGAAAATGTCTAGAGCTATAGTATCATGCATATTCAGAACAAATAAAAGACCTACGGGCTATCAAAAGGACAATGAACATCTTTGTGTGAATTTAGGTGTGTAACCATTGTGCTTGTTGTCATATGTACAAAAAAATGAATTCAATGAATAATTCTAATCACAGTCTCCTGTACGTTAGTATAAACATTGGCACAATGTGTTCGAACAATGTTGATGGGGCCACTCCCCCTAAGTGAACCTTTCATTATATGTAATCTACCTTTTGCTTCAAGAAATGAGTGTCCTCCACTTTATGAGTAGACTAATATCTGAAACTCTAGGCATGCTGGTGCTTGAAAGAGAGGCCTTTACACAAGGAATATGAACCTGGTATAGTCTCAATAATTCAAAACAGTTTCTATGAAATGCAGCCCAAATGGCACATGTTACCTTTAAGCCAGTCATACGTGTACAAATCTGTATTATGAGGTGATCACGTTAATTATGTCTTATTTGTTTAACATGCATAAACAAAAACGGTATCTGTCCAGTCAATTAATTTAGATGGTTTATTTATTGATAAGGCCTACATAGTTTGGAAAAACTAAAGTCTGCATTTAAGGAAGTATATCTCAAAGGTTAGCAGGATCGGTTTTAAACCATCAATTCCCTTTTGTGGGTAGAGCTTGTCTTAATCGTAATGGGTTTGTAACATTTGAGTCTCCCTGCTGTTGAAATTTAAGGAAATGGGTAATGTTTTTCCGATACATTTGACGAATACTTCCTTTTGTATGTTGTGCTTTGGAATGTGTTCTCCGATTTCTAGTTTCAAAAGGTAGGGTTTGTTTATGATGTTCTAGATTAATAAATATCCCAAAAACGATGTAGGCCCACTTTCTTTTTTTGTTGTAAACATAGCTGAGTGGCAAGTCAGGCGAACCATAAGGTAATAATCCTATTATGTCTCTTCCTATCTTTAGCACAAGTGATGAAAGTTGGTTTTTAAGTGGTTAGGTCATATGTTTTGGAAACGCTAAAGTCAGTGGTGAATGAGTAATATTCAGTGGTTAAGGGGTCTGGTTTGAAACCCCCAGTTGTCCTTCATAGGTGACTATATATCTCAAACGAGGATCATGGATTTCAGCTTTTACCAATACCAGACAAGTATTTGAAGTTTCGTCGCATACGTTTTGCAGAAAGAAATCATATATCTATTACACATTAAGATAACAGTTATTGCTGGCAAGCATTGAAATACGACTTGAGAGAACCAGAATAGCGGTTTTAAGCTTAATGGCTTTCTCGTAGTGGGAAGTTATATGTGGAAGGTCATCCTGAAGTCTTGACCACCACTGGCGATCCAAACTGTCTACTTAGATTCAGTAGAATTTGTTTGGTACTGTGAGAAACTTGGAATGCAATGCTATTTGAGTCTATATAATTGATATTGAGATGCACCTTACCAATGGTTTGTTTATTAACACAAATATGCGCATATTAAGATTTTATACATGTAGATCTTTTCAGTTTGTGTTCTTGAAGAGCATAACATGTCATCCTGTACATTTGTATAGTAAAGTCTTGTTTCTTATTTTTTTTGGTCACACCTGCAATTTCCAATGTGATTGGTACAGAATGCCTTGTAATATCCAATGCTTTTCACGAAATGAATTAAGGGCAAAAGCCATGCTCAGAAATACATACATACATACATACATACATACATACATACATACATAAATAAATAGATAAATAAATAAATAAATAAATAAATAAATAAATGAATGAATAAACAAACAAATAAATAAATAAAAGAATAAATAAATGAATGAATAAATAAATAAATAAATAAATAAATAAATAAATAAATAAATAAATAAATAAATAGATAAATAAATAAATAAATAAATAAATAAATAAATAAATGTGAGTTCCTTTGTTTTCAAAATTATTTTGGGTGAACTTGCTCCTGGACACCCTAGTGCAGCTATGCACCTTCGTTTGTAAAAGTTTGGGACTGAATAAACATGCAAAAACACATATGTAGGCATATTGATTTATTCCATGGTAATCTAGCTGGATACTTTGCATGTTGATAGACACACACCGCGTGCCTCTCACATATCACCTCATATTTTTATGGACACATTTGAATTTTGACAGACTCACTTCACATGCCTTTCTTATTTTTCATTTTTATGTCACATAACTCCTATAAAATCAGCCGCAGCCCAAATAACTGGGGCTGGATAGCCAAGTAGCTGCTACCGGCTGCAAATTGGATATAATATTCCATTACTTTTGAAACTTACTTTAAATTCACCTTTATGTTTGACCACGTGAATATTTAACTTCCCTATATTTATACCACCATTTGACGATAAAGTATTATGTTTGAGTTAAAGTTGCATATGAACTTCATATGAATCAACGCTGTGTAATTTTGCAACTGATACATTATTCATGTGTATCATTAATACCCCATAAGAATATAATCAAAATATGTTTTGTCGATGATGCATACATTTTGAATTATTGAACTTAAAATTTTCCAAACTATGTCAGTATTTGGAAGCCTTATCCTCAGAAACTTTCCAACATATATGAAGCAACAAACTTTATCATAAGAAGGCACCAGTACACTAACATATGATAACACTTTTGAAAAATGCAATTAAGAACCAGATATTGTTCTTTTTGACATGAATATGAGTTACATCATTTACTGACAGGAAAATATCACATTCCAAATATGTTTCCAGGGCAACAAGTCATGTCAACAGAATAAACAATAAATCATAAATGTGAATATCCTGCAGGAATGAAACCATTTGACATATATGTACCTGGTCTACACAGATTCAAGAAATATCAAGAATTTTGGATTGGAAACTGACCATGAAAATACAACATTTATTATATCGTATCCTCACTCTGCAGTGCGGTTCTGTAGAAGAAGTATTAGTTATCTAATGCAAACCATGCACAAGCCCATATCACAGGTAGGGCAGCGCCCGACAAGTCGCTTTTCCTCTATGTTGTGCCAGTAACTGCCAATACAGTAACGTCCAAACAGTCCTTACCGTAGCAGAGCATGTCTTTTTATACTGAATGGTCCAACGGCCACGTATTAAACGGTCTCACTACATGTGATCATCCTGCCATAACAAACTGAAAGCTACCTTTACTGGTAGGGTATTACATGTACACCAACGAAACCAGTGACTGCACACTAAACTGCACATACTGGAGAATGCATCAACCCATGAAACAATGGTATAGTCAGCCTATAAAATGGCTCACCATACATATTTTGTAAAGTATGAATTAGAAAATCAAATCCAGTATTCTGTATTTGAGAGGGCTTCCGTTTAACTTAATTATAATTATAATTATAATAAGGTAGAATATATCAATATGAGATGTTTGGGCGAGCGCTAAATATTTTGAAAATTAAAGTACATTTTGATGATAAAAAGAGAGAGTTTTAGAGAGTTATGAGAAAACTAGGATATTCGTGTTTTTTCCACATTTTAATAATGCAACGCATCCTATTTCTGGTTTGCTACAGTAATATTCTAAGGGGGGGGGGGACATTTTTATATTCATTTTGGTCGCTGGACTCATGCATCTCTCAATCAGCCGCATGTGAAAAAGGAAAAAAACAAAACAAACAAAAAAAAAAAAGCAAACAAACAAAAAAAAAAAAACAACAACAAAATATAAGAAACCAAGCAAACAAGCAAACAAACAAACAAACAAACACACACAAACACAAAAAGAAGACACACACGGAACTATTAAGGTCACCTCTGCTTCCAATATTGGGGCACGCAAATTTGAATGTTTTAATGTTTTTGACCCAACTGTAACTTAATTCTTGCAATCTGTCTCCAAAGTCCCCAGAGAATAAAACTTAACATTTTACCATATACGGGCAGCTGTGTAAAGTAGCAATGAATAGGTTACATTCTGGGTTACTTGCCCCCCCCCCCCCCCCCGTTAAAAATTCTGTATGTTCAGCATAATAGAAATTCATAAAAACGTTTTAAGGTTACTAACATGCCGACCATGCCTTCTCTAGTAAACAAATCGAAATCTATATTTTAGAGGCTTAAGAGCAATTGCATACATTTAACTGAATAAGTTGCATACAAATGATGTTTGTTGAAATTTGTATGTTTCAATAAGGGTTTAGGGCCCCCGAGCTGCATCAACTTCAAACATTCCTAATTTTGACATGTTTGGAATTTCTCGTATTGTTCTTAAAATGTGAATTTATTGCAGGAATATTCCAGATATAAGCATTCCTGAAAAAGAAGTATTTCTGTGATTGTGAAGGGAGCAGAAACGTTTTTACCACTGATTATGGGAGAACTTAGTTCCTGATCAGACCAATCCCCTTGTATATACCCAAGGCCAAAAGCGGAAGGGCAATATCACGGAACTGGGTCACATTAACTACAGAAAACTATGTCTTCACATTTCAAGTAAATGGACCAACTGTAATATACTTATTAAACGAGTATCACAACATAGGAGAAATGTTACAAACTTAATACATTCATACGCCTTTTTATATTGGTAAAATATTTGCTAATGCATGCGATAGTGCAGTTATAGTAACAGTTGATATTAAAAATATACATTAATAAAGCATGGTGTGGGCGGCAAAATATTTACATTATTACCAGGCCTTTGCATTTGCATTTGAGTACAATGTGAATGTTTGATTAACATTTTTTTTCAACAGAAACTTTATTGACATTGAAATGACCTTGAGCCGACGATATGTCAACAATGTACCTGATATCACGGGTAATGTGAGGTATATCTAGCAGCAGCGGTTTAATTTTCCCATATGATTCAACGCTAATGCACATTACTGGGGTGGAAGTAAAAGCGGAGGTAGGAATCTAAAAGTTGAATGCATTTATGAGAAAAGGGCAATTTGCAATTTGGAAATGCATGCTTTGGGATATTTCATGAGATACATGAACTTCATTTGGCCTCTCTGGTCAGGCAGACACTGACAAAGCGGATATCCCCATACTCGTTTCTCTTTATTAATATCCATAGGAGTCCTGCTGCAATTGGCAAGTTTTCCATTCTTTCTGCGATATGCGATCTGTTGCTCCCTTGCATGCATATATATATATATATATATATATATATATATATATATATATATATATATATATATATATATATATATATATATATATCCAGATTTGTTTTAGATGTCCACCATAAGTCCTCCACTGCCGTAATAAAAGGTGAACGGGGCAGGTACCTAATACTAATTTATGATTTTTGTCACTGTGTTAAATATTTTATTACCTTACACACACACGTGATCCAGACCGTCTGGTTGCTCACTGCCTCACGAAAAATTACTGTTTGCTTAATATATATTCTGTGTGCTGGACACAATTTCTGAAGAATGTGTTTATCAAGTTTGATAAGACCAGATACGGGAAAAATGTTGGTGGTAACAATGTAACTCGCTGCTTATAAAAAAATCAAAGACAAATTTTGCTCTTCATATGAAAAACCATTGAATGAACTTATCCGTGTTTTAAGCAGAAATAGTAACAAGTTTCAGACCTACTGCAAATTTAAGAATAATTTTGGTTAAGAAGAATATTTGCATTTGAAGTATCCTTTGCATAAACGTAAAAAAATTCACTAAATATAGAATAAGCGCAGATGACCTCAAAATTGAGACTGAATGGTACAATAATATACCTGTGGAATATAGGCTTTGCCTTCACTGAAACAAAAAACAAGTTGAAGATGGATTACATATGTTATTAAACTGTGGAATGTAGGATATGTTTAGGAATGCACTGAATAGTCAACTGTACGAATACAATTTTGGCACACTACCACAAGATGAAAAATTTATCTTTCTAATGACCGGCCACGGTGGAGATCACTCTGTTGTCAAATGTGTAATAAATTACATAAATACATGCTTTGTTGCCCGTGGTTAGTGTGAAGCCAGGGGAGGTTTTTTTTTTTTTTTTTCATGATTTATTTGTTTGTTTGTTCTTCCTTGTAAATACTTAAGATATATATCTTATTATGCTCAAATTATAATTTTCCCTTGTAGTGCAAACATCTTCATGTAGCACAGGTTTGAAGTATGTAATCTTTGCCATGCCCACCAGATAGACACACACACACACACACACACACACACACACATATATATATATATATATATATATATATATATATATATATATATATATATATATTAGTGTTTGTGTGTGTGGGTGTGCATGCGGCAGGAAAAGGAGGAGAATAAGAGATACGTGCTATCACATTAACAGCATCTATTGAATATAATGTCATGCTGAAGAGGCAGCTCGAATGGTTACCCTGTAACATATTAAGAGAATGTAGCATCGAAACTCCTGTATGATCTTACAATTCAGTAGTGGGTTGGTTATTGAAGATAATGGGAAACTCAAAATCAAAATCATATCCATTTTACGTGATTGTGCATTGTTACATCTACCCATCAGTGCATTAAGTAAAAGAAAGCAATAATCCATTATAACCATAAGGTTCACTAAAATTATTTTGAACAGAACATGTGTACCTTTCCTTGATTTCTCTACAACTTTCGTTGAATTGTTAAACGCTTGCCATATACTGACATGTGCCCCAATGATAAATAAACAAATAAGTCCATAGACGAGCAGGTAACAGAGGCGAAACGGGAACAGAGAAAGAGAAGACAATGTTACAATTGCAGAATAGCAAAGTAATGAGGAATATTCTGTAGGATAGCCTATAGTATAACGTGACAGGTGTTCATAACTTGTAAGAGTACTGCAAACCAAGACTGATATTATAACACATATGAGGAGAGATCTTCTCTTCAATTGATTTGCATGAAACACCAAAACTGATCCCATCAAATGCATTAATGACATTAAAGAAAATATGACAATGGACATAGCATGTGATGCCAGGGAGAGAGTCCTCACTAGTCTACAAGGAAGACTGAGAAACCATTTGTTCTTGATGGATACAATGCCTTTTTTGTATACTAAATCTGCCATTGCAATGATGAGCAAAACTGCTGCCATGGACAAGTTTGATAATCCAAGCATCATTTTGAGAAAATCGGTATTGCTTTGTATTTTCTTCCGTAAACTTAGATAAATACTGGACATATTTAGTGTTGAAATGAGTGACACCAGGACCCATACACCGGCTCGTAATGCAAATGACGGCAACAACCGTGAACATATATAGATATCTTTGGGGCTTGGTGAACATTGATCAAGGCTAATTAAGCAACATAACCTCGGATTGCCAGTGTAAATTGTTCGAATCTGCTGCAAATTTTGCAGAACAGCTTTATCAGTAATAATAAAATTATTGCGCCGTACATGTAAGGTCTTTAATACTCTCAAGCCACTAAATGTTTTGCCAGACAAAGTGTGTATTTTGTTTGTAGATATATCTAAATATTGCAAATTTTCCATTGGATTAAACGCATCATCGTATAAACGCCCTTTGCCGAGTGAACTTAAATTTAAGCAAATAAGCAAATGTAGATTAGAGAAAGCTTTTCTATACACAGTAAAAATATTGTTTCCAAATATTTGGACACTGTACAAGGAAGTAAGTCCAAAAAAAGCATTTGATTTGATAATTCTTAACTTATTGTGGGCCAAGTTCAGTTGTCGTAACGATATCATATTGGAAAATTGATGAGGTTGCAATGTTGTAACCTTGTTATATGATATATCCAGCAAGTATATCATATTGTATTGCCCCAGTTCCTTGTTCCAAACAGCAAGCATATTTCCTTTCAGTACCAATGATTTAACATGTTTAACATTTTTGGGGGTAGTTGTCAAATTTCGATGACAACAAGAAACTGCATAACCAAAACAAAGACAGTTCAATGGGCAGCCATTATCTGATATCTGACATAATGCTTCATCGTCTTGATATTGTGGACAATTAATGTGTCCATCGCAGACTTCGGAATGGTGAATACACTGAAAAATCTCTCTTCTGCAGTGAAAATGGAAAGCACATGCACCTGGATGTCTTGGCAATTCATCAGTTCCCTTTGGGCAGTCCCAGCGCCCATCGCCTACGAATCTTAGAGGTATGCAATAGGAACTCGGACATTTGAATGTTCCGGAACAACTAAAATCTGCACAGTTATTTAGGTTCCGTCCATTTTGGCATTGTCGACTTGGATCTGCCCAATAGATACAAGAGGCAATACGCAAGTAACAAGGTGATATGTCTCTTTTGCTGCAAGGTACATAATTAAAATCTGAACATACCTGTTGACTGAACCCTGCCTGTGTTATAACTGGTCGTGAACGTGTGGTTTTTAAAGTAAATCTGAATAAATGTACATCTGATATAAAATGGTATGTAGCCTTTACTTTTGAACAAAGTGACTCATCCGAATTGTCCGTACAATCACCTTGCATGTCACATACTTTAGAAAATGGAATACAACCGCCAGTAAAACACTGGAAGTAGAGGGAGGAACACGTACAGTGGGGTTTCAGACACACTGCATAGCAGTAATCCTGTTTCCGTTGCAATTCAAAAGGTGTATAGCAGACATAGCAATTTTGTTCATCGCTATAACCGCGACAATCCAGTATTCCTTCGCAAACATTGTGTTGTAAAATACATTCATGCCTGTTACAGATATACTGTCCCTTGCCACATCTGCGTTCAAATTTTAAAATACCTTTTTGACAGATAACACCGTTTGGCACAATGTCAGTGGGTAATATACAGTTTTGGGAAGGTCTGAGAAACGTTATATGAGGAAAATACCTCAGATGACCGAACTTTGAATAAAAATTGGCGTATTCCTTAATTTTTAACCCAGGGTCAATAAATTGAAAGTTCTGAGCATTTGACAAGATGCAATCATTAATTGTTTTGTTTGCAATTGAAATCCAGAGATAATTTTGGTTGCCAATTAAATCCATTGCTTGGACATACTTAGAAAAATCTGTATATTTTGCCTTGAATATATTTTGGATGTCACACTTTTCACTGCAAAGATTCCTATTTCTCCACATGCACTTCAGTGTAGTGATAAAGCCAAGATCATGCTCATTTTCAAAATGTTTATATTTTGCATTTAATATATTCGGGTAGTTGCAATTTATACTGCAAAGATGCAAACGCCTCCAAGCTTGCATAAATAATTTTGTATTCAAAATATCTTGCGGATTAAACTTTAATACCCTGCTCTCCAGGGCAAGACAAGTGTCCAATGCTTGCTCATACATCATTCTACGGCTTTGTCTTGCATTGAGACGCGTCAAAATGCATGTTGTCTGAAAGAGTGACCACTGTGGCGGACATTCATACAAAGGAGACCTCATGTGATATGTCGTCTGATCAAAGTTTGTTTGCTCACAGATAAAGGTAGCCATTGGCATATGTTTCTTACATGGAATAGTAAACCAGGCAGTGTCATGATGTGGTGAAATATAAGTTAAAGCGCTGCACTTGAAGGCTTTGCTCCAGTATGGTTGAACTGTGCTTAGACTCTTCTCTGTACCAAGATTTAGTTTTCTGTATGCAGTATTTCGTATGTACACCATTGCAGTGAATCTGTTGCGATGCGGTCGATGCCAATTTGTAAATGTGATTGGTTCGCCAGTCAGCCACTGTTTCACATGCGAATACAGTAAACAAATACATTTGAAGGATACATTAGACTTGCGCTATTCCGTATGTATATAAGATAAATTCCTCTATAACTTTGACAAAATAAATGATACTGTGTGTTCCAAGTTCCTAATCATCATTTTATTTATGCTTCTAAAATATGTACAGAATCCTACCTTTTGCCACTTGAGACCAATCAAGAATACAGAAGCCCACAACAGGTGAAGTGCTGGCTTCATTACACGACCAGATACCATGTTAAACTTCAGAAAATCATGCTCCATTTGACTGTTAATTGCAACTAAGTAGCTGTCACGTCTCTCACATATTCCCCTTGCTTTCAATCAATGTACATGGCTGCTAACAAACGACTGATAATATATGTAAAACAGGTTTCCGTCATAGCTTAATGATTCATCTTCAGGTACTTGGAATTGTGTAAATGCCCTTTTGTCCAAAGAATTCAAAACGCCTATTGGGTATGCTGTAGTGGTTATCTTTATAGAAGGGGAATATAAAGAAAAGCGGGCTTTCAGATAACGAACTTTCACAACATGCACATGAAAAGACCTTTGCGGATAAACTAATGACCTAAGATGACACCGGTCTCTGTCTATGCATACAAAATTCCATGAAACAAAGCAATGATTGCTTATAAATGTACTCAAATTTGAGTAATTTACGAAATATATAGTGTTACAACATGAGAGGCTGATAGAAATTGATGATGTGTATTTAGCATAAAAATTATAGTCAACAGCTCGTGGCCATCGTGAATTTACTATTTTCCATTGCTGGGTCACTTTGATTTTATCAGGAAAGAGATAGGCAACCAAAATGAAATCAGTTTTGTTTGGAAGGTATATATGCTTGCAAACTATGTTAGCTAAATGGGTGTAAATTGTGGAGCCAAACATTTGCTTTTCCAAAATACATGAACCTGCAGGTTCAAATACAAAGGAAAACTGCACAGATATAGAATAACAGGAATAATGGTATGGTACAAACACTTCTTTGCATGGTTTTACTACAATATTCCCAGTATTTTTTGTAAATCTCGACAAGAAATCTCGAAAGCGTGTTGGTTTTTCAGGGATATAGTTTGTGTAAAGTGTGACATCAGCGTCAAATGACAAAGGTAGTATGCGGATCATTGTCGAATTTTTCTCAAGGTTCCCAGGAATGTGTGATAGAACAAAACACAATGTTTTGACAGGGTGGACCACCACAACAGACACATCTGCCTTTTTATTAAACGTTATCTTGATGCCTAGCTTCGTACTAATGGCTATTGCCCTAGATATCTGAGGCACTCCAAGACAATGCGTTATAGAGGCTGACAAAGAAAATGACAGCATACCTGCGTAACTATAGGCATAATATAGAACTAAAAGTGTATTGGACGATGACACAAATGGTACCGTAAAAGAATTAACACACTTGGCTCGTTGCCCTGTTTTGCAAAGAGGACGAATGCTGTGATTGCCTAAGGTATTTTTGTGGTAGAAAATGATGCCGCCAACGTAACACACTGAAGAATTCGAATCCATCATAGGTCCCGTCCATTCTATTGTTAAATTTTTAACAAAGACGAATTTTGACTTAGGAGCAATGAACAAAAGGCCACGCAAAATGAATCCCTTGCGTCCTGTCTCAAGAGGAATCAGTTCATTGATGTTTTCTTGCTTTGATCTTAAGTTTTTCCTAATGAGTTTCATATTTGTTATTTCACTGTGCACATCAATGTAGAAATTGCTTATTGTCTTGTGATAGCCATACATCATTGCTATTGTAGCAAAATGACCAGTTGTTCTCAGAAGCTTCAATTTGAAAGAAAGTATGCCTAGCAAAAATGTTTCACATACATATGTTGTAGAATGGGACACAGGTCCGTCTTTAAAACTAAAGGAGATGACTCTGGAACATTTGAGTATATTTTTAATCGAAGGATATAAGAAAAACCAATCAATGTGTGTATAATAAAGAACATAAGTACAGACATATGGTTATGTTTTCTTAATATATACTTGGAACTTTGACTCGACTGTTTGAACCCTTTTTGTGAGAAATCATACTCAGTTGATATATATACCTTTACCATTTCATACTGCAAAACTGGATCCATTTGCCCATCAAAATAATGTGACGTGCTGTAGACAATTGATCTGAATGCAATAACCATTTGATATTGCAAATTAAATTTGGTGTATCCTTTAATATATTGACCTTGCATTGCAAAAACTACTCTAAGCCAATTTTTAAAAGATACCACCTTGATACCAAACACTTTACCGCAATATACCCTGGGATGGTCTGCGGCAAAGTTTATTACGCCATATAGCATGAGGACTGCAGTACGAATACATGAATTCTTAGAGCCTATATAAGGCAAATCTAGCTGAACAAGATGAACTGCAATATACTGAAATTTTGGGCCGATAAGTTGCCATTGATTGAAACGTGGTACGTTCTGCCATCCCATGCTATTATCAAATAATAATCTCCCACAACTGAAAGTGGATACTCGGTGTTTTGCTTCATATCTATGAAATATTATTTTGCAGCTCGACGAGGCTTTTCTGTGCACAGTTGTACATAAATTTGGATACACTGGAATAATTGCTTCCGTATTTGGACCAAAGGAATAAAGCTGATCTCTGCTTCCAGACAAAGCAAAGAGTAGTAGTAAACGTTTCGACAAACAGTGCTGTCCATGTCAGATGACAATGGAAGGGACACACTCTCTTAAAATAATTGTACATACGTAAGTTCCTTCCTAATACATACACGTATGGTGATTGTATTACTCAAAGAAACAAGATGGACATTTTTTATAGTTTCCTGGCCATGTGCATAATAATATGTCCCTCGGAAATAAATTGTATCAATTAAATTTAGATTATTGGAAGACCAAACATCATATATATACAGGGAACAACCAGATGTTGAAGTGTAGTTAAGTGTAATATTGATATAAAGACTACTTACTGTTTGTAGATGTATTCCTGATATTTTACTTATTGTAAATCGGTCATGAGCAAATGTTTGGGATATAAATCCAATGGGCCTGATTACATGATACATTACATTAAAACGATTGATACGCTTGAACGGCCCTTGCAATTTTACAGATAACGTAGCTGAAACACATTCACGTGAGCCAAGGAAATATCGTGATATAGCATGACGATGATGGAGTGCTGACTGCAGGAAACAATACCAGCAGATGTGAGTAAAATAAGGTACCAATAGCAAGTCCATAATCGCAAATATCCTAACGAAAATATACAAAATTATTCACGGTGCAATATCGTCATAAGAAGAGGTATCAACTCAGGATTTTTATTATTTATTTATTTTTTGGGGCTGGGAATGGCACCCTGGGCAGTGTGTCAAAATATGTCACAAGAAAAGTTCACAAACATTGGTCTTGCACTTTCCTTGATAGTTTCACCAAAAGCAGGGTAAGAAAATGCAGAGTGCTGGAAAGGCCATTGCATGAACAAAGCCCAGAACAGAACTTGCATTATATTCTATTGCCCATCCCACAATAAATGCACTTTCCACACCCATATAAACCATGCACTTGTGGCTATAAAAATATAACCATCATATAAAAATTGAACGTGTGGTCAATATAGTGAAGCAAATAATCCCGTGAATATGACTGAAATATAAGATGATGAGACACACTGCTTTCTTTTTTTTTTTTTTTTAATTTGTGAAACATATTTTTGTTCACTGTGTTCCTTGCTCTGGCAACTATCGTTTATGTTTTGAGACCACAGAACTGTGGCGTTTTGAACTTTGGCCAAATCACATGGGCCAAAAATAGAAAACGCACATACCAACTGCACCAAATTCCTATTACTGAAAATAATGCTTCAAGGAGGCAATTATGCTGTGGATTTCACAATCGACACGGTACAGCTCATTGTATTTATTTCAGCACAAATCACGAACTCTGTAGGGAGTTGTCCCAGATTGGGGGAGGTACTTATTTAAGTAAGAAATATATATGATGTTTTGTGACCACGGGAGAAGGTGGGTCAAGAAGCAGAAACTTTTGGCACCAATGAGCATTGTTTTTCGAATAGTCATTAAAAGGTGTCCATATTTGAAGTTCCCAGGTAAAGCTACTTGACGTAGCAAAACATTTCGAGTCTTTGAGTGCGGTTTTTATTGCGGTTTTTATTATGCAAGACAAATGTATATTTGTAATTTATTACTCATACTATGATATTCTAATAAGGGCATGGGTATCATTTTCTACCGAGAAGTAATTTTGGCTCAAATCTAAAGCTGAGTAACAGATTAACTGCTTCGGTGTTGGTCCTTCATGGTTTTCTCCTACATTAAAGCAAATACTGACAAAAATGCACGAATACTAAGAGATGTTTTGGCCACACCCGTGCTCTATATTCAAACCCATATACTTTTGGCATTCA
The DNA here is from genome assembly GCA_964020975.1 of Hermodice carunculata. NCBI lineage: Eukaryota > Metazoa > Annelida > Polychaeta > Eunicida > Amphinomidae > Hermodice > Hermodice carunculata. The sequence goes on along the minus strand of OZ026625.1, from coordinate 95,046,857 downwards.
TCAATCTACTTATTGTATTGAGGTCACTGTGAAAAATAATGATATGTTTCAGTTAAACAGATATTTGGGATATACATTCATAGACCCAAATCAATGATTGCAAAATGTTACATGTAATTTATAACCTCTCTTTCTTCGGATTATGCAATGGACAATATACATATATATATATATATATATATATATATATATATATATATATATATATATATATATATATGTATATTGTCCATTGCATAATCCGAAGAAAGAGAGGTTATAAATTACATACAGTAAAACCTGTCCTTGTGGACACCTGTCTCACCTGTCTACTGTGGACACCTGCTTAATGCGGACAGTTTTGGCCAGAACCGAATATTTTTAAGTCATTTTCATATTGGTGATACCTGTCTACAGTGGACACCTGTCTATTGTGTATTGCAGACACTTTTTGGAGTACCAAATGCAAAAACAACCTGTCTATTGCGGACACAATAATATATCAATGCATTTTTTGCAACTTGTTATGTTCCAAGCTGTAATGCCTGAACAATACCGTGCATGTTAAGCTGGAATCAAAGACTAATTAATCCATTGTTCAGTGGCCTGTAACACATTATAAGCTCACCCAGCCAAGCAGTTAGGCTGCAATGCCTCAACGAACATGCCAGGTGTCTCTGAGCACTGGTGCTCCTGTTGACTGCAGTTGCTCACACTTTCTCTGTCTATCAACAATTAAGCTCCATAGATCAATCATTAAACCTAAAACAAAGGACCCACTGAGACTCATGTGAAGTTATTCACAATTTGTAACAATGGCACATGCAGCTATACTGTACTCAAAGGATAGGATATTCCTGTGGTATGTTTGTTGTTTGTTTCTTTTCTGTTAGTAAAAGAAAATACGCAAACTTTCTTTAAGCTGGTAAGCCCATACATACACAATTTTCCCTTAAAAGATAAAAACTGTAAAATCCCAAGTTAAGATGAGTTTGAGTACAAGTACTGCTTAAATATATTTCAGCCATTCATATTGGTTAAAATTTGTGTTGTTGCAATGAAATAAAGTTATCTAACTTTGAATTTTCTATTTTTTTCATTATAATGATTGAATTGAATAAGATGGGTACACATGTGCATACTTTATGACAGTCTGTACAAGTTTATCTCCTTTGTTACAAATGTACACTGAGTTCACAAAAGTTCAGCCCCTGCCTATTGTGGACACCTGTCTATTGCGGACACTTTTGCCAGAACCACAGGTGTCCACAATAGACAGGTTTTACTGTATATATATGTATATATATATATATATACATACATATATATACATATATATATACATATATATATAAGTAGAGAGAGAGAGAGAGAGAGAGAGAGAGAGAGAGAGAGAGAGAGAGGAGAGAGAGAGAGAGAGAGAGGAGAGAGAGAGAGAGAGAGAGAGAGAGAGAGAGGAGAGAGAGAGAGAGGGGAGGGAGAGAGAGAGAGAGAAGAGAGAGAGAGAGAGAGAGAGAGAGAGAGAGAGAGAGAGAGAGAGAGAGAGAGAGAATTTTAGTCCCAAGATCTTCCAGTCCCTTTTTGCAAACACAGAGACAACTTGTATCGACACGTTTTACACAATTCTTCCAGTGTTACTATGAGTAGTACAAAGGCGAGCTACTTAGGTATAAATGGCATCCCTTCTCTGTTCTTAAAGGTTTACTCATGTTAATTAATCTGATAAGCATAGCCATTTCTTATTTCGAGGACAATTGAAGGGCTGTGGCTCATTTACATGCATTGAAGTATTTTGTTGCACCATTAGTTTTAGTGTGCATCGCTTATACCTAGCCAACGTTGTAACCAATTTCTGAATAACTTTGATATTCTGCTGCATTCCGTATGGTATCTATGGACAGGTTTGGAAACGAATGTCAATTATATAAAACTGCATCTTAATTTGCACATTTGAAAGAGAAACGCATAGGGAAAGACGTCATCTCGCCATGTCAAAATACAATATGCGGAATATTCAAACCCAAAGATGTCGGAGAAAAAAAAACTAAAAAGTCTGAATTTTCGTGAGCCTTGTTGCAGAACATATAGTGACACTGTCCTCCTCCCATATGTCTCTGCAGTCAGCATTGGCGGAAAAAACAGTATAATATAAATGTCAAAATATCATCCTCTTCTTGTTCAGACACACCATTGTAATGTCTATATTTGTTTTGGTGAGTTACAGCTCACATTATCCCATTCCTTTTTCGGACATGCCATTGCAATGTCCATATATCTGTTTTTGGTGAGTCATAGTTCTATTATCCTGTCTCTTTTCAGACACGCCACTGTTATGTGTGTATTTTTGTTTTGGTGAGTCATTTCTTTCTTTATTATCATCAACATCACAAGCATTTGTAATCTATATATGTTATCGAGTAACTTATTTCTACTTTGGACCATGTGTGGTGAAGACCACTAAAGTACCCCCCCCCCCCCGAAAAAAGTGCATTCATTCCATTTTTATCTTATATCTTAGGACATCTGTATGCACAACTATTCCTCATTCCAATTTGAAAAGAATGTATCAGGTCTCCTATATATAAAACCATACGCAAAAATAACTTCAGAAAGTGAGCATATCTTAGAAAGGTGTATATTTTGGTAGTGGTCTGAAAGATGGCCAGCCTGCATTTGAATATGATCAGTTCCCTGAGTTATTGAAGTTTTATCCCCTCCCAAATATTTTTTTCCGGGGACAAGTAGTTAACAAAATGAGCTGCTGAGTCAAACACATGTATATATTGCAAGAAAGAAACGATTCGACATATATAAACATACCTGGTTCACACAGATTCAAGAAATATCAAGGATTTTGGATAGAAAGCTCATTTTGTAAAAACGACAAATTCATGATATCGTACAGTCAGGAGGAGTGCAGTTCTGTAGGAGTATTAGTTATGTATTGCCAAACAAACGCAAGATCATGTTAGGTAGGGCAGCACCCAACAAGCCACTTTTCGTTCATGTTGTACCAGCCACCATCAATGTAGTATCGTGCAAACAGACCTTATCGTTGCAGAGCACACCATTTTATTTTGAAGGGTGCCACGGCCATGTATCAAACCCTGTCACTACACATGATCAAAACTGCTGTCACAAACTTAAAACTGCCCTTACTGGGCAGGTTGTTACGTGTACGCCAAAGAAACTAATGACTGAACACTTGACTGCATAATCTTCAGGCAGCGTCAACCCATGAAACAACTATACAGTAAAATAATATTTATTAAATTTTGCATTTTTTTATTATGGGGTTAGTGTATCGAAACTGCATTAACTCCAAATTTCCTCATTTTGACATGTTTGGAATCTTTGGACTCATATTATTCTAAAAACTGTAATCGTTCACAAGAATATTCCCAAAATAAGTATATCTGTGATTTTGAAGGGGGCACAATCATATTTACAAATGATTGTGGGGAACGTGATTTCCCAGCAGACCAATCCCCTTGTATATATACAAGGCCAAAGGCAGAAGGACGTTGTTATGGAGCTTGGTCACATAAACTACCAAAAAATAATAATTTCTTCTCATTTCAAATGAATGGACCAACTGTTATATATTTATAAAACAAATATTACGATATAGGAGAAGTGTTACAAACTTATTGAATTAGTACACCTTTTAACATTAGTAAAGCATTTGCTAAGCTATGTAATAGTGCAGGTATGGTGACAGTTGACAGTAAAAACGTACATTTATAAAGCATGGCAACGGCATGAAAATGTTCATATTACTACTAAGCCTTTGCATGTGAATACAATATGAATACTTACCAGTCATTCATGACATGCTATGTTCGTTGTGGATAACATCCATTGTTGTAACCAATTTATTTCTTTTTTTATTTATTTTTCTCTACAGTTTATTGAAGCTGAAAGGACCTTGAGCCAACGACATGTCAACAATGTGCCTGAAATCATGGGTAACCTTAGGTAAATCTAGCTGTAGTGGTTTAATTGTCATTCCCAATGCACATGATTGTGTGGAGGTAAAACAGGAAATAGGAAGTTAAAAATTAGGTGCCTTAGTGATAAACGGGCACATGCAATACGGAAATACACGCTTTGCTATATGTCATAAAATAAATTAACTTTATTTGGCCTTTATTTGGCCAGGCAGTCACTTTCGAATCCAAGACCCCCATAGTCGCTTCCCCTCATTAATAGCCATTCGTTCCTGCTTCAATTGGCCAACAGGTTTCCAATTTCCCTGTGATATGTTCTCTGTCTGTGTTGTTCATTGCATATCTGTATGTACGTATGTATGTATGTATGTATGTATGTATGTTAGTATATATATAAATATATATATATATATATATTCATATATATTTATATATGTATATATATAAACACATATATATATATATATATATATATTTATGAATATAAACAGGCCAAATCTATCATTGTGTTGAGTGTGTACAAAAAAAGTGCTACGTCATGGTCCAACTCTGTTTTGTTTATCATGAAATAAGGAAACTGGATAAAGTTTCACAAGGTCTAAAATATAGAAAAGGAGAAAAACAGAGAAACTGGATTTATCACTGGCGGCAAACATGACAGAACATTAGAATACTTCATTAATGTTATAATTGTGATGCAACCAAGTACAATGCCTAATTGTTCTACTTATGTTAATACCCTGAGTGCGGTGGATATCAAAGGTACCGTAGAACCAATGGTTAGCAGAACCAATGATCAGCATCGTAGTCGAATTTAATATTCAGACAACTCCGGAATACATTAGGCAAAATCGCAAATAAGAAATGGAATCAGATTTAGAGAGTATATCTACTTGAATTAGGTGGATTGAGTCTTTCACGTATGGTGGATCAACATTTCTTTTTAATAAACAAATATGTGCATGAACCAGAAAAAAGTCATGACAAAGTTAAGACCATTTTCGAGAAAATGCAGCTTAGGATGCATTGTTTAAATTCAACCTGAGTTATTCACACTCTTTTCCTCTTATATTGACTTATATTGCCCTTGACCTGAATGGAACAGTTATTAAATGGTAGGCAACTAAATCTGCTGCATTGCCAATATTCTCAACAGGTGTAAATCTAGCGGACCATACAAAACTGTGTCGACTTTACAGTTGGGCTAGACAAGTCACAGTACAACGTGCTAAGAAAGAAATTTACTCATCCGATATTGTCGGCCATTACTGTTATCGCATTAACAAAAACATTTATTTGAAAGTACATGTCATTTAGTGGGTCTGGTCATCTTTGAGTTCCTCCTGGTCTTGTTCTTTGATATCATTAAGAAAGAGGTACTGGCAGTGATATCCAAAAAGAATATGTAGTAATGAAGGATGCCCAGACTTACCTTATTGGGTAGGAACGACGCGTCCAGAAAATACACTTACTTACTACATTATCCTGCATTTGATCTAAATTGCATGTGGCAGTACTAAAGACGTTATTTTATACCCCAGTGAATTGTGTTCAAAGGGTGGAACGAAGCTAACAAATCCTGCAAAGGGTCAATAAATCTCTGCTGTTTATCGATACTACAGTCGAGTATAATTTGCAGTTCCATCTTCATTTTTCTTAATTCTTAATTGTTTTTTTATTTTTTTTTTAAATTCGGGATGATGATGGCAGTGAACCCCAAACATAGCACATGTCAAATAAATTGTATAATAGAATATAAGGTGGACGCACAGGAACACCCTCTTTAACATGTTTGGTAAAAAAAGTAACCAAAAAGTCACTGTACGAGAGACCTCTCACATAAAACTGCAATGTCTACACCATCATTTGTGCATGATTTTATCCTCAGCAACTTAAATTTGTTTATCTTTAGTGTTGCTAAGGTGACTGCTGCCATAATGGTATTATCGCAACACATTTTTTTTCCTGAAACCAACAAGTGACCCACACCGAAAAACAGGACTGATTGTAGCTCTAGCAGATATGATTTTTCTGAAGCACTGAGGAATATTTTCAGGTATCATCATAAAGATATAAATAGATAATTAATTTAAGAAGAGACACAATTTGTTTTTCTTTCAAATAGAATGCTTTATCACAATAAAAACAGCATAATATTGTAAGGTTGTGTACTTCCTCCCCTCAAAGGCATCCACAGGCAATATTAAGAGCATTCCGTCCAAGGTAGAAAGAGGGAAACAAAAATGAAAGCTTTTGCTGCTATTTTCGCTTCCTGGCTGCTTAACCGAGTGAAAAATGCCGAAGGCAAATTACACTCAATAAAGTCAATATGAGTCGGATCACATAGGTTACATGATGCCACAGGAAATAAAGGTCGAAACCATACCCATATATGTATGGTTACGTGATGCTACAGGAAATGAAGGTTGAAACTGTACTTACCTATATATATATATATATATATATATATATATATATATATATATATATATATATATATATATATATATATATATATATATATGTATATATATATACATATATATATATATATATATATATATATGTGTGTGTGTGTGTGTGTGTGTGTGTGTGTGTGTGTGCATCCTCCTTTTTAAATAACAGTTCTAATACGCAACATTGTCAAGTATCGTCGAGCCAGTGATGGGCGTTTGGAGACTTTGATGTCAATAACATTATTCTGTGACACAGCAGTGAAACAAATGCGGGGGTTTTGCTCGATTTCTGTGGTCCAAATTCATTCTTGCTGAACCAAACACTTATGACACATTTCTCTATGGGGATGACTGATGGCCTTTGTTTTGATACATAAGTACTGTTGCCTCTAGGAGAATAAGCCACATGCCAAAAAAAAAAAAAGACTCCTCTCTGAAGTATCTATATATTGACTGGAAACAGGTACCTTGTACCTTTAGCCACCGTCGACGCTAATTTACATGTTTTGGGAAAGTCATCGGATATGTCTTGGTACAAACAAAGGCCATACTTGCCTACCATACTTTTCCATTAGGGATAACATTTGTCCAAAGCTGCCAACTTAGACCATCCTACTGTGAACAAAGATATTTTTGCACTGAAACCAGAACAAATTGCCATAATGCGAGTCCTATACAACACTCAACAAAACTTCGCTCTTTCGCCTGGAGCAAAAATGAAGATTCTAAACATAGATGTCACCATGAAGTTTAATGATACAACTCTTTGAACTAAAAAGTCAGCAAAGGCCATCTTTTCACCCCCCCCCCCGTAATAATAATAATTATAATGATGATGATAATAATAATAATAATAATAATAATAATAATAATAATAATAATAATAATAATAATAACAATAATAACAATAATGAATAAATTAATAAATGAATAAATAAATAAATAAATCAATCAATAAATAAACAAATAAATAAATAAACTTTAATAATAATAACAAATAAATAAATAAATAAATGAGTAAGTAAGCAAGTAAGTAAGTAAGTAAGTAAATAAATAAGTAAATAAATAAATAAGTAAATAAATAAATAAATAAATAAATAAATAAATAAATAAATAAATAAATAAATAAATGAATAAATAAAAATAATAATAACAAATAAATAAATAAATGAGTAAGTAAGCAAGTAAGTAAGTAAGCGAGTAAGTAAGTAAATAAGTAAATAAATAAGTAAACAAGTAAATAAATAAATAAATAAATAAATAAATAAATAAATAAATAAATAAATAAATAAATAAATAAAATAAAATCAAACAACAACAACAAAAAGAAAAAAAAAGCAGCCCAGTTTTGCCACCTTTGGGATATGTGTATAATCCTCACACCAATATCAGGAGGACTGGACACAGTTTTGTGGCTCAGAAAATAAACCTTACGCAGGCGGACTGGTTAAAGACAGTGTTTCTTTCAGCAATGGACATTGCCCACCCAACCTTATATGACTCTGAATGATACAAAAATTAGAGAATGACAATTTTCTTATAAGTTGTTAATTCTAAATTTTAAGATCATTTAGTAATGAATTGATTTGATCAAGCGTTTAAATATTTGCATGACATTTCTAAAAAATGTTTCTTAAAACTCAATTGGAATCCATATATTCGGTCAGGTAATTGTAAGAACTTTCTACTTGGATATGTTATAGGGAAGTTTTCTGTGTGGTTACATTGACTTATTGTGTATACTCTATGTGCACTGGTATGGCAAGAAACAGTTATTGTTTTTTTTCTGTCCTTTCCCCGTTACTCCTTGCAAATGAACATGTTTTACCTGGTTCATCTCCATCGTACATTGAAAACGGTTGAGACACAAGACATATTATTGGCTTAAAAGTCCTAATCAATTCCTTGAATTAGTAGTCGGTTGAATGCCTTGACGAAGAGTCCTGTGGCCTAGGGTCTTGTTCGCTTTACCCTTGTGACTGATGAGTTCTGTGATGTGGTGTCCTTTACAATATATCTTATTGAGAGCTCCACACCTGTGAAAGTGCTTACAGGGGCACATTTCCTTCCCAGGTTACATAAGTAAATCGGTTTTAATTTGTTTCTATAACTGTTGCAATAGTATAAACTATCAAAGTAAACGGCATTGGGGTGCCAACTGGTTTACTTTTGGCAGGTTTAAGGAAAACATTTTTGGTAGGAACCACGGCCTCTTTGATACTTATAACAATATATGAGATGTAACCAGAACTCCAATCGTGTAAACTACATGGCAGGATCTGGGTGATTTGCTTATATCACATCCATGTCTGTGGACTGGTGCTTCAGTCTTACATAATACAGTAGTATGCATATTGCACCAGTCCAACTTCTTGATTTCAGTTTATATACTAGTACATGCCTACAATCAGACAGTTTGCACAGAATCACAATAATAAGCTCACCCAAAACGTTGCATTGAATTTGCATCCAAATAATACCCTTCACTATGGTTTCTATGTCACTCAAAAATTCATGAACTGACACAATGTTAGACAATATTAAGCACAATAGAGCATGAGCTGGTATGGCTCCCCTCTGGATGATCAAACTTTAAGCTCTTCTTTTTTGCTGGATTTGTTCATTTTTCGTCATTATTTTATACCATACCTATTCTGCGCATTGTAGTCAAACTTACAGATTTCAAGCCATTTTAGATCTCTGAATAAAGTGACCTGGGCATATCTGTGTTTATACAATTTAATTGGACTTTGTACTTGCTAAGCAAGCCATGCTTTACTACACTTTGGATTTCCTCTGACAGCAGTCACAGAAATAGGGACTACAGAGCCCATTCGAAGATCAACCATCTTAGCTATCAGTACACTAGGAATTCAATGAAACGGTTGGATCTTTGATTCAAGTGAATTGGACTTACCTGCATTTATTCAGCTTGAGAAGACTTTGTTCCTGCTTAACAAAACATGATACACTTCGCTTCAGCATACCACAGACACATATGGAGGCACTACGGAATCCCCTTCCATGAGCACAGTGAGATCTCTGATTCAGGAGAATTGGACTTGCCTGCATTTATTCAGCTTGATTGGACTGTGTTCCTGCTTAACAAAATATTTTCCAGCACTGCGCTTCAGCACTCTGCACACTTAAATCACAAATGCATGGGCCACGGAATTTCCCTCCATGTTCAACCATCTCAGCTATCAGTACACTGGGAATTCTACGAAACTGGACTGGGGGGGGGGGGTGAAATCGCATTGAAAAAGTCTGTATTCATAAGTCATCTTTCAAATATCCCAGTGGTGATCACCCCCAGACAATGCAGTAAAGCAAGAACAGCATAAACTTGTTGAACTTTTTCAGGCATGCAGACAAACGTATGGGTATTAACACAACAAACCTAACCCGAACGGAACTTTTAACAGGACAATTACCTTCAGTTCTGAACCATAATGCCTTTTTTTTGCTACCTAAAGTTGATGAAGTCGAGGCAATGGTGCCCATCAATACAATTGGAATCAGTGACGCCTGGTGTGATAAAGACATTCCTGACAGTGTGTAATCAATCAGTGGATACCATGTAAAACCCAACAAGACTGACCGCATCAGTGGTGATGTGTGCTGCTACATTCAAGGAAATTTATGTCCTTGCTTGCTGGATCAAGAGGAAAACAATATTGAATCCTTGTGGCTTACCATTTGCCCTCCACGTATGCCAAGGCAGTTTCCACAAGTAACATTTAGCAAAATGTGTCACCACCCCCCTGACAATAGTTACAGGACCTGGTAATTAACTAAACCATTCTTTTTACAGGACCACACCATGTCAATCATGAACTAAATCTGAGCAAGACTTTTATTTACTGGCATTTGTCCTAAAGGTGATTTTAATAATTTACCTGATAAGTAACTAAACCATCCTTTTGGCAGACGTCAACTTGTGTGTAAACCTACAAGAGGGATCAATATAATTTATAAGATCTACAACAATATGGAGGAACATTACAAAACACTTTCTGCCTCGCTGTATCTTATCACCTCTGACCATAACACTGTCTTACTAGCATTGACGAAACATCACCATGCCAAAATGACATACAATAACTGTGCAAGTACAACAACTGTGAATATCTGGTGTAATAAGTCAAAACGAGAAGCTATTATTCCCACAAGCCCTCATGAAATAAAATAGAGCACCCATATAATTAGCATGATTGCAGAGACCAGTTGAGCCCTTTTCAGCAAACAATCACAAGACCAATCTAAAGGAAACATGATCCTCCACCATATGCTGTGAAACAAAGTGTACATATAGAATAAAAAAAAAAAACTTCTATCAGAGAAGTAACAAAGCCTCAAAGGCTCACACCCATTTACATGGGAGCTACATATATACCAACTGACGGGTAAATCCAAATCTAGCCATGACAATAGCAGTTTCTGGCATAGCAAACGATCAGATTTCCAGTACGTATAAAATCCATCAACATCTTTTTACTAGTCAGTTTCAGCCAACCTTCAGCTTATGGACCCAAACAACAAATATTTTTATTTACATATAGGCTTTATTACCAGCAGATTGCAAATTTTTTTAGGACAGAGTTGAACACAAGCTTGCTGATGGTCAAACTGAAACAGCTTCTGGCCCAGACTGATTTCCCTCCAGATTACTCATTACCTCTCAAGCTACTTAGCGCCACCCATAACTGCAATCTTCAATAGTACAATTCACGTCGGAAAGTTACCTAGCATGTAGAAATCAGCCGACCTGTGCCCTTGATAAAGAAGCTGCATGCTGCAAGAAATTAAATTTTTTGTTAGTGAATGGGTAAATAGTGAGCATCAAGGACAATAGGAAAAGGTCAGTTTTGATCAATCAGGTGTGCTTCGACCACCCACATGCCTTCATGGTGGATAGATGGATCTTCATCTGAAAAGTTGGTCAAACTGTGCAATGCATTCAGTGTAAATTTTATGCAGCTGAGGAACCTTGGACACATTTTTTTTTATGCAGGCGGTACATATGTATATATATATATATGTTTGCAGACCTGATCAATCATACTTAACTTATAAATTACATTCACGTTGCACCAATACAAGAAAGTGATACAACATTGGACTTTTACCAGAAAATGACCTTTAAGCTTGCCCTTTTTTCAGATTGTTTATTACTCAAGCCTAGATGGAACTTCCAGTCATGCAACATCTGTGATGAGTCATTACATTCAATTATTTAACGCGAATAGTGCACGCATCTGGTATTAATCTGTATCTTTCACTTCTATCAACATGTAGGCCTTTGTTGCAACATTTAGAGCAAGGGCATGCAAGTTCTGCTCATTGTACCACAAATGGCTTGGCATTTTTCTTGGCCTGTGGTGCAAAGTACATCATGGGCAGCTGTTTAAGTTTTGACGTTGACCTAAATTAATATCAACCTTATGCTTGTGCATTTAGTTAACAATTTTGGTTTGGTTGGTTTAATCATATATATATATATATATATATATATATATATATATACACATATATAGTTGTTTGTCAATTATTGTGCGATAGACAATCAAAACATGATTTTATTTCATCATGGACACCCTTATCAACACTGATTTGTAAATATGTTTAGTCTCCAAACATGTTTTGATGAAGATAAGATATATACGATATATCGGTATCTGACATTTGATAAACAATATATGAGAATAATAATGGTTGTGTACTATCTGCAGTTGGTCATCTTGCTATAAGAACCAAGGCTATAGAGCAAATTTATGTTATGTGCATTCTAGGATCACGATGCAAGGAATATTTCGACTGCTGCTTTAATATTGTTCGTGAAGGTGGGTCCTCTTATAAAGGCCTAGTTGAGAGTGGTACTGGATGGCGACCTATGTTCCATGGTCCGGGGATATGTGGCAATTATATGTGTAGAGAGCAGTTCCATATTGAAGCGATAATCTAACATTCGAAGTGAAGATGATTGTCTAGGAGTATTTGGCAGACGGTTTATATGGATGACTTTGGGTTCAGTCTTAAGATTGGCTGTCACTTTTATAATTTTGCAGTTCATATTGGAAATAAAGCATAACGTGAGCAGAGATGCTTACATGTCACACAAGGAGGGACCTCGCTAAGGGATTCACCGAGAATATGCGTTTCATATGAGTGATGTGAACTGGACCTTAGGAGAGAGTTCCAGAGAGTGGTGCAGCATCATGAATAATATGTTCCCGTAATGTCAAGTACAGTCTGCAGTTTAGAAATTCGTTGAGTTCATTGTGGCAAAAAATAGAAGAAGAAGAAGAAGAAGAAGAAGAAGAAGAAGAAGAAGAGAAGAAGAAGAAGGAGAAGAAGAAGAAGAAGAAGAAGAAGAAGAAGAAGAAGAAGAAGAAGAAGAAGAAGAAGAAGAAGAAGAAGAAGAAGAAGAAGCAGTTCTTATTCTTACTCTGGCTTGAGGGCATTTGTTTACAGATGCATTTCATATCCTTTTTAAACCTTCTACCCCACCACCAATTGGTGAACCTTTTTGTCAGTTTGTTTATAAAATAATGTCAAGTATGCATCCTATGTTTCAGTTTCATAGCGAGTTGTTCTAAACGCGCTGGCACTAAACCAAAAAATTGAAGACATTATTGAACAAGTGAAAGAAATTACAAGAAAAGGACTGTATCACACATTGTGCAGATGTTACCTTCTCATTTTTAGAAAGCTGATTTTAATAGACATTAATGCAAAGAGATAGATAGATAGATAGATAGATAGATAGATAGATAGATAGGTAGAGAGAGAGAGAGAGAGAGAGAGAAAGAGAGAGAAAGAGAGAGATAGAGAGAGTAGGCCTTAACAAAAAAAAATTGGAAGAGTTGTTTAGCTACATATGTTTCAAAAAAAAAATAAGATAAATAAAAGTAGAAAAATACTAGAAAAAAAAAGGAAAAAATATTATACACTAATAGCACAATTTGAAAATCTAAATGCACAAAATAATTGCTTCAAGGCATTTTTATTGTTTGTGGTTGTAACCTGTACAACCACCTCTCCTAGAAGAGTTGTGCAAAGGTCATTGACATAATTTCTACAGCCGTAGATTTAATCGATTTTAGGAAAGGTCCAGTTAATCTATTACAAATTTGAGATTGGTCTTGGTCCTTCGGCAAGATTATCATTTTCTTGAGTACCTCATCTGGAAGTTTATTTTAAGGTGACAAGGATACCTCCATCCTTTTTTGGTCAGAAAAAAGAGCGTTTACTTCGACGCAGGTTAGATGCATATGCTGTTGTTCGATGGCAAAAGACCATGTGATGTTTTTTCTCCTTTCCAATATAGAAACATCTACTCGACCCAAAAGATTTTTTTATTTTTTTTGCAAAAAAAAATCGTCAACTTCGATGGCCATATATATATATATATATATATATATATATATATATATATATATATATATATATATATATATATATACATATATATACATACATATATAAATGTGTGTGTATTATTGTCTCCTTTCCAATATAGAAACATCTACTCGACCCAAGAGATTTTTTTTGTAAGAAAATCGTGAACTTCGATGGCCATATATATATATATATATATATATATATATATATATATATATATATATATATATATATATATATATATATATATATATATATACATATATAAATGTTTATGTATTATTGTGTGCATATGTATGAATCTATAAAGTATTGAAACAATATTTTTGTTCTTTTGATGTTCCAAATGACACCAACAAATGCAGGTATATATCAGCGGTTAGCAGCAATAAGAAGTGCAAAACCAGTAAAAATAATTCCAAACCATAATGATCTTATGGTGAGAGAATGCGTCACTTAGGCACAGTTAAACTTAAAGTCAGATTGAATTTTAATTAAGTTTTTGGTGATTTCAAAGGTAGCAAACTTTCTCCCATGCTTTTTGATAGGCCTTACCCACAGAAACAATGTCCAATGTAAAAATAACACACCAACAGCGATCTCTCCTCCAGTGCTTTCCTGTCTAAATTTATCCGTTTGTTTAATTTCAACTTGGAAAAAATATGCAATTAAGAAAAAAAAAAAAAAAAAAAAAAAAACGTGCAATATAAGAAAAAAGGTTTTTTTCGAATAATAACCCTGGGGTCCCCAAAGTACCTGATGCAGCTTACTCACCTTTTCATGTTTTTGCGTCGTAGTATGCTCGTCAATAACTTGCAGGAGAGATCCTTACTGTAGGCTAAACACTTAACTAGGCACTCTAGCCATAGCTGTTGTACCTATAGTATTATACATTTATGTAGTTAGTCAAGACAAACTTTGGATAGATCTGTGTCGTTGGACTTGAATATTAATGTCTACAGGGACTTAACTGAAAGTCAATGTCAAGGTGACATGGACACGTTAATCTTTTCTCCACGCAGATATGATTTTTGCAGCAAGGAAAAAATATTGACTCGAGTGTGCAATCATAACGCAGTTCTAACCTACAATTATCTGCGAAAAAATATTTCTACCTTAGAACAATTTACGTGACGACATCACAACCGATGACGATTTTCATCCAGGCACCTTTAGGTGATTAGAGCAGGAAACAGTAAAGTAGTTAAGCATGAAGAAACCTGGTGAACTTTTGAAAAATAAGGCGTTTATGCCATTATATTTACATTCAGTCAAGCCTTCACCTTTACAAGTATACCAGAGAGCTTTGTGTGTTATCAGACCATGAAATGTGTGTCCCGACAACATTCTAATAAGGCATGCTTACCCTGTTTATTGTTGATCTCATTGAATTAGAAATTTAACTTAGTCACGTTTTCTTTATGGACAAAAGGTGTCACTTATGGACATGTCTTGAATATAGCCTCCCTGAGCCAAGAGTTGCATGTAGGCCCGACTTATTTATGAACTGTTCGGAATAGAAGTTGCATGTTTTTTTGTTTTATTCTGAAATCAGTTGAATAGGAATAATGTGTATGTTCATTTTATTTATAAACACAACTATTAGGACTTGTATGAAAAACTTTCTGCTATATGGCTTCAGCAAAGAAGAAGTTGCATGATATCTGCTCTTGCTAATGAGCTAAATAGGTTATGAAATATAGACATGATATATACTTATGAGCGTAGGAGAAGACCCATTGTGTATAAAGTTTTCTTTTGTATATGTACATTTGATCCTCAGTCGCTTGTAGTCCTATTTTATTCATATATCCAATTGAATGGACACTGTATGTACAGCTGCCTCATTTGCAAATTTATGGAAAACTGAAGAGTACAATAGTTTCAGGTGTTACTGTTTTAGTGGGATGGATGATCCATAATAAGTACTAGTTTGGATATTTGGAAAGTGTGGCCTACATTATTTATGAATTTAGTGGAATGGACGTTGCATGTACAGCTGCCTCATTACGAATTCATGGAAAACTGAAATATACAATATTTCAAGATGTTACTCTTTTAGTGGGATGGTTGACATAATAGTAAGTACAAGTCTGTATATTTGCAAAAAAAGTGTCTAATATTAGAAGGTATCATTGACCAGACTACTCTATACTGATAACCATAAAGTGGATATTTTTATGGTTTTAAACAATTTACTGTAAAAATATTTGCAACAGTAATTTTTTTCTCCCTGTGGCTCAAAATGAGGGACCATGTATACCTATCACCATATTACTAAACATGTAATATGTTAGATTATTTCATGAGGTGCAATCAAGTTTAAGGAAGTGCATAATGGACATTTTGTTTAGGACTGGTCGCTCAGAGGCGCATGCCATTGAAATATGTTGCTCAAGAGCGCATTACATTCATAGACATTACATTCATGGGTGCCATCTATAATTCTGTCTCAAACTAATTTTCATTACTTTCCTGAAAGTGTACATCATTGCAGCAAACGGCATTTGAATAGCAACTGGTTTTTATTTTGGCAGGTTTAAGGAAGAAGTAGTTAGACCTAAGCATGGTGTCGGAGCTACTTAAAATAAGATATGAGGTGGTACCGGAACTCTAAGAATCTACATTATATGACGAGACCAGAATCTCTTATGCATACCACAGACAAAGTCTGTGATCTTGTGCTTTAGTCTGACATTATACAATAGCCTACACCGTGCAACGGTCCCACTTTATGACATAAGTTTAGTTTGCTCGTCTACAGTTAGGAAATGTTTAAAGTAAGCCAGCCCTAAAAGATGCATTGCATTTGATTCAGAACAGTACACTTCACAATTGTCTGTGTGCTAGATTGCAACAACTATTACGTTTTGCATGGGACCAGTCAGAAGCTGTCCTAAAAAATCCTGTGGCATAGACATACAGTTATGGGGTGTCTATTTGTTAAAAGCATTAGAATAGTGCAATGGAATACATTTTCAATTTGCTTTTGCATAGCCATGTTTTATATAAACTGAAAAGCAGAAAGCCGAGTATCAATGCCACAAACAGCCCTTTCTCTTCCCATCCTGCAGCTTCTGATTTGCTTGATTATGAGTAATGCGCCAAAAGATAATAATCAGCACACCTTAGGAGATTTGGCATTTTAACAAATAAATAACTCACTCTGTTTCCTGAAAAGAGCAAAAATGATGTACTCATATCACGGTGTGTTGGTTGGTAAAATGATGCATTATTTTGAAATACACACACATATACATGGAAACACGAAAACAGACCCATATATATATATACACATACACGAAAATTCATATGTGCACATATTTATCTGTATGTATGTATATACATATGGTAGTTTTTTTAAACTCCAAAGCTTGAAAAATGTAGATGGAAATGCAAATCAAATTGAAGCACACAGTAGAAGACAACAAACATAAAATTTAAAAAAGTGTTTTCAAGCAGACTAAAGCACACAGTATATATTGAGAGGTACTCTGTCAAATAAAAAAGATACACATTGTTAAAACAATACTAGAATGAGAACAAGGTGTGTCATATACTATCTAGAAATGCATGTCAAGAAACATCTGCAACTGCCCCGAAAGAAGCCAAGGAAGGTCGGTCTGCTCAGGATACAATAGCAGTCGTAATCTAAACAATTTACAGCTGACCACGCCTGGTATGTGATCGGAGCAGAGCTGCAGGGCTGTCAACTACGAAGGTCTGTCGTGACCTACAGACAGCCCCCCGACCCTGTTCCAAATCACTTTCTGGATGCTACAGTGATGAAAAATGGACTCAAGAGGGGACAGATTTAGTGTAGTAATATGTTCAACCACACTGCGAGGAGTTGTACCTGCTTTAAATATGTTGTCAAATTTGAAGGTCTGTTACAGGAGGGGACTGTAAATATACGTTTTACCAGGTTCACTGTATCAGACTATATACCATGGGCTACAGGGGGTATATGCAAGGCGTCCAAGAGCTTACTTTGATGTGCATATTTTACTTAGCCCCTGTACATGTTTAACAATACGACCCTGTGTGGAATCAAGCATGTGTAAACTAGTTGCCCAAACGTTAATGCAGTTGATGCCATATGTCAAACTAGATAAGCCAATATTACCTCTTAAGTAAGCTTTTATATTGGGTTACAATGTTCAAAGTAAGCCAGCCCTAAAAGATGCATTGCATTTGTTTCAGACAAATAACTTCACAATGGTCTGTGCTACATGCCAACCATTATTAAGTTTTGCATGGGACCATTCAGAAGCTGTCCTTAAAAAAGTCTGTGGTATAGACATACAGTTATGGAGTGTCTATTTATTAACAGCATTGGAATCGTGCATGGAATACATTTTCTATTTGATTTTGCACTGTTATGTTTTATATATACTCAAAAGGAGAAAGTTGAGAATCAACACAACAAACACCCATTTCTCGTCCGACTAGCTTCTGGTCAGCTTGATTATGAGAAGGCTGCCAAAAGATAATCATCAGGACATCTTTATAGACATGGCATTGAACCAATAAATAACTCACCCTGTTTTTCGAAAAGAGCGAAAATGACCTACTCATATTAGGGTGTGGCAATTGTTAAAAAAATATAGATCCGATTCATTTGTTTAAAATACACACACACATACACCCACACACATAGACGCAATAACGAATAGAGAGCCATATGTGTATACACATATACGAATATTCATATGTACACATACATATACAAATATGCACACATTCACTTATTTATCTGCGTTTGAATATACATCTATATATATATATATGTAATACATATATACATATTTATATACATATATATACATACATACATATATATATACATACACACACACACACACACACACACACACACACACAAACATATACATATAGTTTTATTTAACCTCCAAAAATGAAGAAATGTAGATGGAAATGCAAATCAAACTGAAGCATACAATACAAGACAACAAACATCACCTTAAAGAAAACTTTTTTTAAGCATACTGAAGCATACAATATATACAAGAAGGTACTATATCAAATAAAAAAAAACAACAAGAACAGCAAAACACACACACACACACACACACACACACACACACACACACACACACACACACATTGATAAGATAATACAAGGATGAGAACAAGGTGTGTCACAAACAGTCATTTATCTAGAAATGCATGTGAAGAAACATATGCAGATTGGCCCGAAGCAGCCATGCAAGCTTGGTCTGCTCGGAACACAACAGCAGTTCATAATCTAAACAAATTATGGTCGACCACGCCTGGTATGTTAAAGTCCGGTGATCCGAGCAGACCTGCAGGGCTGTCTACGAGTCTGTCATGACCTACGGATAGCCCCGCGATGCAGAATCACTTTTTGGATGCTACAGTAATGAAAATTGAACTCAAGAGGGGACAGATTTAGAGAAATGATATAATCACCGGACTGAAAGGAGTTGGAGTTTCACTGTAACAAACAAAATGCCATGGGCTACAGGAGATATATGTAAAGCCACGAGGACCTTACTTTGATGTGCATATTTTACTTAGCCCCTGTACATGTTTTATAATACGGCCCTGTGTGGAATCAAGCATGGATAAACTAGATGCCCAAAAGTTAATGCAGCTGATGCAATGTGTCAAACTAGATAAGCCAATAGTACATGCCAAGTAAGCTTCTATATTTAGTTAGAAACCCTGGTATACCATGGCAACTCAGAGCAGCAGACTCTTATCCTTCTGGTGCTGACAATTCTGTTTTCAATATGATAGTCCTATATATTTTCCATAGCTGATAACCTTTTGATTCCCAACTGTCTCGTGTATTGTATCCCTAGTACTGTATTTCTAATGTCAATATAAGAAACAAAAGAAAATTGCTCTATAGGAACATATTATGTGTGCTTGTAGCTTTTGGACAAAGGGTGTCTGTAATTTAAATACTTGTTTTCAATTCCGATGTTGTGCCTTTGTGTTTTAGATTTGATGATGCTTACTAGATAAATAAAAACTCAGCCCACTTCAAATATCTGGACACATTTGAAAGTTACACACAACCATGTATGTTTGTAAGACATTCACGCGGTAAGCAGCTACATGTAAAGAACTTAATTTTACCACATCCATCAAATCTGCCAGCAGATAATTGTAGAGGGTTCGGTGTTATTTCCCCACACACCAAACCCCATTTGTTCTTCATTTTTCAAACCAAAGTGCTCCTCACATGCATCTTACATTTGTGAATGTTTGTTTTAAGAAATAGGAACTGTGAGCACAGTTTTTCTGACAGAGAGATCTACCCCATCCTACCATGCAACGAAAGAGTGCTTAAGAAAATGTCAGGTAGATCTCACTCACAGAACTACTCTCATTCAGTGTTTCAAACACTGAGATGTCCAACTGTTCCACTTAGCGGGTATTCAATGTATACAGGTCAATGTGCTTAAGAATATATGGCATATATTTGTGATGTGGTAACATCAATAGCTTTGTCGTTGTATTATCGTTGTGTATTGCAACTCAATAAATTAATGAAATCTACAATTGATTATGGTACTCCCATATTGTTCAAATGGTTGAAGTACGAAACACACAGCGTTTGTATCTTGGCCAAACACAACTCTCATGAGAAACTCCAAACTGGCTCAATTAGTATTTTGATTTAAGGGTGGGCTGTGTCAGAGCATTGAAGTAGGTTTGACAAAAATGAACAGAGCAAAACATTTGAAAATAGAGAACAATGTGAATACAGGATAATTCAAATGATATTAACAGAACCAAATGAAAGAACGAGTTTAAAACTAACTTGCCAAAACGGCATATTGTTACATATGGCCACACTTAAAATGGGACCTTGGATGTACAAGTTTCCCAGATAAATCATTGCATGTTGGAGCATACTTTACAAGGTAACAATAACACAATGAGGTGAGTCTATGAGTGTGGAGAGGTAAGAGCTACTTAAGCGAATTAAAATATTCATCTTGTGGCTGAAAGTGTGTTTGCATTGGTATTATGTACGAACAAATGTGTATAATAGCCAATTTTTGTTCCAATGCTTCAACGTTAAATGAAGGAAAGGCAGTAATTATAGTAACTACGACAGTCTAAGCTCATTGTACCTAATAACATGAAATTAATAGGGTCAAGCTGATCTCGTTGTACGGTTTATCTGGCACCTTTGTTGCACAATGAATAAAAAGCCACAGTATTGGATTTGGCATGTCGTCCATTACAATTTGACCCTTCCAAATGGCGCAAAAGTCAGCTACATTAGGTCATTGATTTTGAAACTTTTAACAATTTTGAAGGAAGCCATTTGGTATTTTGGAAGATTCAAAAGAGGCAATGAGTGCTTTACACCTGATGTCTGACGTTTTTGTAACAGGAGTTGACTGAGCATCCCTGGAGCGCTTTTGTTTGATGTGACCACACAATTAACACTCAGGGCAATATCAAATCGCGTGGTTATCATCCAACTTGTAGAACTGAGTGAATAGGCACTTGGGCTCTGTGTACCTTGCAGTGTTCGATTTGTACAAGCTTGTACAAATGTGATAGAATCAGACCAGTCTTTTTGGAGGTCGATTGGCCTTCATCTATAATAAAATCAGAATATGAACCTTATTTGCTCCCAATGACCACATATCTGCGTAAAAAAAATATGCAGCCACTGATTTTCGAGGTTTAAAGATCCTGCCATGTTGCCACAGTATGTGACGTCAGCGTGGCTATGCCTGTTGCAAAAATAGTACTGCACCCCTGAAGAGGTAGTAAATCGGCACAGTAAAGCGCCCGGATAATGCTTCCGTAGTCCATGGTTAACACTGTGCGCATGCGTATAATATGCAGAAGTCGAGCAGATGTTACGATGAGTCTGGGGACGAAGACGAATTTTTGTCCGCAGTTCTGCCTGGAGCGTTTTATTTTGGTGACGAAGGGGAAGATTTAGATGACGGTGGCGATAGGTTTGAGCCGTGGAACCAGGATTGGGAGGGACATACATACACATAGTTGAAAAACGAAAATTTAATTTGCCTGAGGAGCAGACCCAGTACCCAGTGTGCACTTGTTTTTGATGGCCCAGTCTGCAGTGGGCCATCAAAAATAACAATGTCCAATGAGTCTGTCCCGCAGGCAAAAAAATAGATAAGCAAATAATGAATTTTTTGACAATATTAAAGCATGAATTTTTTACTTGGGAAGAATGGAGGGTGGAGTTTCTCATATAATGTACCTACATGGACCTGTGTTAGGGGGCAATTGGGGGTTCTACATGATTGCAGTGTCACAATGAATTTTGATTTTCCATGAAAAAACAGGAATAATGTTTTTGCAAACACAATTGATATTTTAACAAGCCTCACACTTGGAGAAAGAACATTAGTTTTTGTGTAAAAGGATGCCATGTACTGTGTCAGGTTCATTTATCTCTGTTATTTATAGGTAACAAAAACTTAAAACCCATTCTGTTATTTTTTTCTAATATATTTTCAGAGTTGGAATGTATAACAGAACATGAGGATTTTGAAGCAGTGTGTTTGCGGCAGGCTGTA
Organism: Hermodice carunculata; assembly: GCA_964020975.1. Classification (NCBI taxonomy): domain Eukaryota; kingdom Metazoa; phylum Annelida; class Polychaeta; order Eunicida; family Amphinomidae; genus Hermodice; species Hermodice carunculata. The sequence goes on along the minus strand of OZ026625.1, from coordinate 95,024,501 downwards.
TTGAGAAATCTTTTAGTCATGCTCAGTGACCTTCCGTGTGATGGATGGAATATTGATCCACCAGAAAATGAGTAGGTAGCACACCATAAATATTGTAAAGATACCAAAATCCAGTTGTGTTTAAAGGGTTTGATGCACTGAATTTTTTTTTTGTTGTGTTCACTATTACTTCATTCATACTTTCGAAATCAATGTCAGTGTTTAACCTAACCTGCCACTCATTGGATGGATAATGCAGTAAATTAAAACAAAAAAAAAAAACATTACTGCAGGAATTGCATTTGAATGCCTGGGAATGATGTTCAAGTTTTTGAATGAAGCGTTTTCCTCAAAACAAAATATAATGAAAGGCAAACAAATGCTATGATCATATGAGTCATGTCTTAATTTCATATTTTTTTTGATGCAATAAAAATACACAAGGAGCATATAATTGCATTCATTGCACAAACGAGGATTTTGTTTGGAAGATTCTATGACATAGTATTAAATACCTGGGACTTCTTAAGAACAACTGTAAATGACATCCAACTGTTATTTAAAGTTGTTCTTGTCCTCAGTCTCATGACATCGGTGAGGATACTTTTCATCAATGGATGTCGTTAACATATTTTTGATACCTCATATTACAATATTACACACCACCTATTTGAGAGATATCTATTTGATAATGCACAAAGCTGGTTTTCCAGACAAGCTTGAGTTTCTGTAAGTCAGATATTTCCTCTCGTTTCAGTGCACTTCGCTGGGCTGCGTACAGAGCATTCACCATTTGGATTTATGGAAGAAAACTTGGGAGATTGCAGCGCCGAGTGGTGCCAGCCTGTGTAGTGACAGCCATTCGGAAACAGTTTCCCAATCCACCTGGTGTTCCATACAAACCATTTGAAGAAAAAGAAAGCGACAGTGAGGATGAGGACAGCTCACAGCTTTAATACTGACAGAGTATTTAATATTTGGAACTTCTTAACTTTTAAATATTATTATGTTTATTTGCCTTCACAAGGATGAAAGTTTGCTCTTTGTAATAAAGTCCATCTTTTGGGTTCAATCTTACATGTATCCTTAAGTGTTTGTTTATGCTAATTTTTCTGATAAGGCAAGTTATTAGCCACCCCCTCCCCCCCAAAGCCATCACACTTTTGTTTATGCTAATTTTTCTGATAAGGCAAGTAATTACCCTCCCCCCTTGTGCTGGTGATTTTATCTTGAAGAGAGAGTAGTTTCCTGTGTTGTCACTATGGGACTTTTATCACAGTGATACAATTTCAGCAGGAGAGTAGAAGTTTGCTTTCTTACCTACCAAACTAGAGATTTTCCATTTCTAGGGAGATAAATTGATGCACTGTAGACCTTACTCTCCAATTATTTACATAAAAATTTAACCATGTCATTTTATCTTTAAGTTCGAATTACATACAGAAATAACGGAGATGGAGATATGGAACTGAAAATTGGCCTGTTATTGTTTCATTTGATGTTCTACCAAAAAGCAGCAAGCTAATCAGTTATGTGCCACAGGATTTATTTTATTTCTGACATCAATTGATGACTGGTCCTTTCCTGTCTCCTAGTCTCAGAGGAATATGAATCTTGAATAAGTGCAATTTGCTACCCGCCATGGTCTTAATGCCCAGTGATCTATTTGAGACAGGCAATGTAGTCCACGCTGTATATGGCTCTGCAGAAGAAATTCAAAACCACTGCACTGTTTCCAAGTGGCAAGAATCTGTTACCAATCAAAACTGTAATTGGGAATTTTGAAATAAACTAATGTTGCAATGAAAGTTGCCCCAGTCAGTTTAATCCATTATAACTGTTATTCAAACTCAAGTTGAGACACATCATGTTATCACTTGTTTGCACAAAGTCTCACTTTTTTTTCTGAATGATGTATATAAGCACTTCATATAATCTGTTGCTTATGGTTCTTGTTAATGTATGTTTGCCAGAATAAGGCCTAACTGATGAAAAGTCATCATGTCAAAATTTTATTTGTTTTTCAAAACTATATACAGTAGCACCTGCTGTATGTGACCACTGAGAGACCATCTGGCTTATGTGACCACACTCTGATGGCCATCAGAAATTTGTATTCACTGGAAAAATGGCTTTGTTGCAAACCAAGGATTACATACAGGCTTTTTTCATTGGCCCCTGTGGTCTCAAATATTAAACTTTCATCATGTTCCCATAACCATGACTTCCTATACACGTATAAAGACCAGGTAAGTATTCTACAGAATAAATCTTGGGATTTTCACTGAAAAGTCCTGATTGATTGATTGATTGATTGATTTTATTTGGAAGTCAGCAGCTCATACAAGTACATATACAGGTAAAAATGAATAAAAGTAGCACAAATTGACAATACACAATGTGTTGACCTCCTGGGATAACCCCCAAAGTCAATACAATACAAGGGAAGAGTGCCAACTTGAAGCAGAATAATCGAAGAAAGGCTGAATTGAAGCATGACCCAACAATTTACGGGTTTCAAACTTGAAAAAAACCCTGTCTATATGAGAATTTCAGACGTGAACCAGTTACTTTAACAATGTTGTTTACGGTGGTAGCACCAGAGAGAGATTGGTCCAGGTCCAAGCCTAGATACTTTACACACTTTACCGACTGTATTGTGTGCTCATCACATTCTACACTGAAATTCTCCACCTCTTTTAATTTTCTTTTGGGACCAAAAAGAATGCATTCGGTCTTGCCAAAATGCATCGACAACTTGTTGTCAACTAGCCATTAGTTGCACGACTGCAAATTTGTCCCAAGCAAAGTGGATATGATGTCAGGATCTTTTCCTCGTACAAGCAAAACTGAGTCGTCAGCGTACAGCATCATTTTGCAGTTAACACTAATTTGAATGTCATTTACATAACAGAGGTACAAAAGAGGGCCAAGAATACTGCCCTGGGGGACGCCGCATGATATGTCACCCCAGTCAGAATAAGTACTATTTACATCCGTCAGCTGACGTCTATTAGTTAGATAAGAGTGGAACCAATCGACTGAGCCCACACCCATTGCTCTGAGTTTCTCACACAGGATATCATGGTGCACTGTGTCAAAAGCTTTGTGGACATCAATGAGGACCATGCCAGTATAGTATCCCTGAGCTATATTATCCTTAATGTAATCAGTCAAATGAATAAGGCATGTATCTATGGAATACCCCTTCCTAAAGCCTGACTGAGAGTCGCACAGTATATGCTCAGCTCTCAGATATTCTGAGAGTTGAACATACACTGCCCTCTCAAGGATTTTAGATGCAATGGATAGAATGGCAACAGGTCTATAATTTCCGACCTCAAGCCGGGAGTTCTTTTTGAATAATGGTTTCACTCTAGCTGCTTTGAAATCCTGAGGGACAATGCCAGAAGTGATTGATAAATTTATTATGGCCGTAAGTGGTATACTAATGGCCTTGGCAGAGTCCTTCAGGAATCTGGCTGGGATAGAGTCCAGTCCTGTACTCTTAGAGGTGTTGAGAGACAGTAATTCTCTCAACACGAAATGATTGTCAACTTTCTGTAAAATAAGCGAGTTCGACTTAATACCTTTGTTTTTATAAAACTGTCTGAATTTGGCTGAAGACCACCCATACAAATTTGAAGGAGATGGAAGTTTTTCAACCAACTTTGTGGCAATCTCAATATAAAAGGTGTTAAAACAATTAGCAACCTTGTCGGGCTCAAAACATAGATCACCATCAACTTTGAGTACTAGGTTGCTTTTAGGCGAGTTGGAATTAGAGTATCCTAGTGACCTCAAAGTTTGCCAAAGCTTCTTGGGATTATTTTTATTTTCATCCAGCTTTGGCACAGATTTTACAGTACTCCGCATAAACAATGGGATCCCTATAGTTTTGATGGTTGGGGTTCCAATGTTTGCGAAGAAGACTGTCACGAAGATTAATTTTCTTCAAAATCTCCGTGGTCATCCAAGGCTCTGTGTTGTGTTTCAACCTTATGTCTGTCAAAGGGGCAAACTGATCAAGCACACAAATAAATCTTGATTTGAAGGATGTCCAGGCACTCTCAATATCATCACTGTGTATTATGTCTCACCAGTTTGAATGAGATAGAGCTGACAAAAGATCAGCTGGAGAATAGTGTCTGAGAGATTGAATTTTGATTGTGTGATGTCTGTTGAAAGTGCCCCGGACCACCTTTCTGGTACAATAGATTCCCATATGGTCACTAAGACCCATGGGTAAAACACCAGACTGAGTAATTTTATCCCAGTCATTGACTAGAATATGATCAATGCAGGAGCTAGTGTTCATGGAAACTCGAGTTGCTTCTGTAATCAGTTGATGACAGTTCAAAATGTCCAGCACTTGTTTATATCTCTTACCTAGGCTGGAATTGACATTATTCAAGCATATGTTCATGTCACCAAGTATATAAAATTCCAAGTCAGACCTTAATGAGGATAATGATTGTTCTAAAAACAGTAAAAACTCAGAGTCTTTGGGAGGTCTGTAGCATGTACATAACAAAATTGGGCGAGTTTTGGGAAGTAGTAACTCAATCCATAATGCTTCAAAACCGTCCACATGTAGGTCCTGTCTGATATTGAAAGCTAAGTTGTCCCTTATATACGTGCAAACTCCCCCTCCGTTCCGATTACGGTCCCTTCTCACAATAAGATAGCCAGGGATGGCTATCTCACTGTCAGAAACAGAACTGTCAAGCCAAGTCTCTGAAATAGATATGACGGATACTTTCGAGCTTGCAGCAAATAACATAACATGATAACATTTGAATCACAATTCTAACACAACCCAGCTGACAAACTGTTGATCTTACATTGTCATTGCAACTTCACAAGTTTACATTTGTACAGCTTATAATTAGGATATCTGCCAGTGATATTGTAAACCCTGATGCAAGCTACAGAGGCTCAAACTACCCAACTCATATATTGTAAATTGAGTGTGAACTGATCATGTAATCTTTGCTTTTTCTGCTATCTTCCATCTAAACATACAATTTTAGGGTTTCTTAGTAATACAAACACTCATGATAACAACTGGTTTATATACAAAAAAAAAAAAAAAAAAAAGGAAAGAAATATACTGCTAATGTTTACAGTCACTACTACAAGCAAATATGTCCATAGCTGAAACCTTTTAGGGTGTATTAAGTACAGTCACAACCTTGCCTCCACAAAATTTTATTCATATTGGTCAAATATTTCTAAAATACTGGCTATAAAACGTAATGAGTTTCGGTCCATTACACTTTTCCCCATTTTTTGCATTTTAAAAACCAAAATTATCAAATCAAATTGCAAACTTTCCCTGTACAGTAAGATAGTAATATATTAATAACCTCAACTTTACGGGGAAAACTTGTTTTTTTTTATTTATTAGCACAAAAACCTTTTGTGAAGGATGCAAATTACTGTGTGACCGATGGAAAGTGGTCACTAGACCTTTATGACAGGTATTTTCACACATGGATCCTTATTTTGACCAAACTGTTTTCCAATGAAAGAATGTCTCAGTCAAAAAGACAACTTTTTTCTCAAAGATGAATGAGATTTTATACTGCTTATGTTACAGTCACAACTAGAACAGGCTGATTTTCCAACAGAAAATCAAATGTCTCCCTGTGCGCCCTTACTATTGTCATCCATTTTTATAAATAGGCATACTAATTCCAATGATCTACAGATATGGTGAAGGTACACTCTTTATCGATATTTCAAACGTTGATTTTTGCCGAAATGCCGACGTGACCTTGAAAAATAGGTCAAGGTCATACATTTGCAGTTACGAGCAAAGTCTTACTAAAGTCTTTTTCATGGAAACATAATCACACAAAATGTCAACCTCTTAAAACAAAGCTTTCTCGAGTGCATCTGCAATGCTTTTCAAAAAGGGTTATTTGACCTTGAAAATAGGCCAAGGTCACCCATCTACAATTGCAACCTAGTCGGTATTTGGTACATTCACATGAAAAATACCAACCTCCCACGTCAAATCCTTGCAGAATTGTTGCATGCGTGTCAATTTTAGATGACGTGCCCATGTGACCTTGTAAAATATGTCACGGTCACCCATCTGCAATCCCAAGCAAGATCATATATAGGAACATCTTCACATAAAATTTCAACTTCCCTAGTCAAATCTTCCTTGAGTTATTATGTCCACATTGATTTTAGGCGTTGCCCATGGACCTTGAAAAATAGGTCAAGGTCATAAATCCGCAGTTACAAGCAAGGTCTTACAAAAGTCTTGCATGGAAACATTGTCACATAAAATGTCAACCTCTTTTAGTCAAATCTTTCACGAGTGCATCTGTAATGATTTTTAAAAAGTGGCCATGGGACTTTGAAAATAGGGCAAGGTCACTCATCTACGATCCCAACCTAGTTCATATTATGGTACATGATCATGCAAAATTTCAACTTCTTAATTCAAATCCTTGCGGAGTTATTGCATGCACGTCAATTTTACATGACATGCCCACGTGACCTTAAAATAGGTCAAGGTCATACATCTGCAGTTACAACTAAAGCCTTACAAAAATCTTATATAGAAACATAATCACACAAAATATCATCCTCTTCAAGTCAAATCTTTCTCGAGTGCATCTGCAATGATTTTTCAAAGTGGCCGTGTGACCTCGAAAATAGGTCAAGGTCACTCATCTACAATCATAATCTAGTTCATATCATGGTAAAAGATCATGCAAAATTTCAACCCCTTTACTCAAATCTTTGCGGAGTTACTGCGTCAGGGTTAATTTTACATGACATGCCCATGTGACCTTGAAAAATGAGTCAAGTTCACCTTTCTGCAATCCCAAGCAAGGTTTTATATAGGAACATCTTCACAAAAAATTTCAACTTCCCAAGTCAAATCTTTCTCGAGTTATCGCGTCCGCAAAGCACCCAAAGTGTTGAAGAAGAAGAAGCGGACGCAAAAACTATGGTAAATGTCCCATCCATTGCGTTAATGGATGCATTTGAGAAAGTAGAGAAAGTTTTCTCCACTTACTGGTCAAATCGACTTTTGTATTTTGCCAGCATTTCATCCATAGCTGTTTTTTTTGTTCTGGACCGATGTGTGGTACCAATTCTACGGGTAGCTCTGCAAGTGGCAGGTCCACACCATGTATGTGTATATCCAAGGTTCCATCAACGGGGCGATGTGGAGTCCACCAGTACGCTGGGAGCGCTGACGAATGATCCAGGCCTTTCTTCGTTTCGATGCCACAACATCATGCTTTATGTCGCCACTGCGGACAACGTGTTCCAGTCTAAAACTGCCAGCATCGTCCTTGTCTTCATACCTTAAATTTGAAAAAAAAACCCAAAACAATGATTATGTTTAATTTCTTGTCAAAATGCTACTATAAATCAAGGTACATTGTTTTTACCATGCGTGTAGGCTTCCAAGGACATGATAGAGGACACCTGTCTGTAAAGACCACTCCAATGACTGATACCTGTGTTGTTGGAAGACTTAATAACTCGAGCTACTCTCAGCTGTTTCCATTCACAAATATATAATTTTCAAAGCCCATCTGTTTTATGCCACAATTAAGATAGTAATACAGTGGCACCTGCTGTATGTAAACATTCATTTTGCTAGCCAAAAGTGGTCATGTATGGCAGGTGGTCTTAAATGACAGGTAAAGTTACAAAGAATATAGACTGCGGTGTCATCAGAAAGGTTGTCACAGACGTCAGGTGGTCTCTCACAGCAGTGGTCACATACAACAGGTACTACTGTACCTGCTGTATGTGAGAGATCACCTGGCTTTTGTGATCATTTCTCAATGAACTGTAGTCTTATCTTCTTGTTAACCTTACCGGTCATTTGAGACCATCCACAATATGCGACCATATTTGGTTGGCAGAAGGGGTGGTCACATACTGCAGGTACTTCTGTACATGTATATGTACATGTATCTTGTACAGTAAAACACGACAAGCTGAGCATCCCTATTACCCAACAACCTTTTATAGAATCCAACTTTTTGTAAGTAAATTGATAGAAAAGTGTTGGAACCTGCAATCCCCACACACCTGTCTGCCTTGAACATTGAATACTTGATTTGAGCCCTAAAGCAACATTTCATCTGTCAAGACTGAATACTCACAACAAATGGGGGAAAAAGTAATGTTCTGGTAATTCATTGATATTTGATACAGAAACATCAAATGTCCTTTTTATATCCAATACCGTCCTCATCAGGTTTATGGCAGTCATGTACATATTCAAACTGACCTTTTCAATGAAGTGTGAACCCCCATGAAGCATACATGTGGCCCTGGAATTTGCACACACATGCCTTGGCATTTTCAACAAAATAATTAAACATGACACTAAGCCCATAATAATGTACAGTGTAGTGTGGGGGCTTTGTTTGAACAATCTGAAATGAATAGGAATGACTGTGCGAAATAAACTAGTAAATGCTTTCCTTGCAATTTTAATACTGATTTTTTTTTGTGTTTTTTTTTTTCATTGTTGACTTCTTTTTATGTTTTTGTAATATACTTAAATGTATCATGAAGCTGATAATCCCCCTATGTATGTGCACGAACAGGTGAAATCAAAGTATACATCTCCACCGTGTAGCTACAAGGCCACACACCCAAACCTCTGCTATCCAAACACAAGTTTTAATGTCACACTTTCTTGTTTGTTGCAATATTCTAGGAATGCCTGCCCAGATTTTGCTCAAATTTGGCCACATTACCAGAGAGGCTTTTCTGAATGAATGTGTTTTCAGTTTGACACAGTTACTCTGTGAATTGGTTTTTTTTTTTTTTTTTTTTTTTTTTTTTTTTTTTTTTGTTTTTTTTTGTTTAGTCACTAGCCAATCTGGCAAGTGACAAATAGAATAATGCAACATTTGAGCCCTAGCTGCACATTACCTTCATAAGGGAAATGGATCCTCTTTGGCACATACTTTGCCAGCATGCTGTGAAACACTTCCAGCTGCCCTGTATGACAAAACTTTGTCATATGTGGAAGAGCATCTAGTAGTCTTTTGTTCAGTACTGCCTCCTGCAGCACTTTGAATGCTGGGGATTTGGGGTCCATCCACATCTTTCCTTCCCGTTCTGCATCAGTAAGAGGCTTATGTTGGCATTTGTGGAACTGCACCCGGTTGTCCAAGCGTGTTTATTTGTTATATGATTAAGGATAGAAATCCACTTCTCCCTGTATTTAAAATACATGTAGATGGAATCACAGCTGTTGAATTCATGTGCCCTAGTTTCCAAATTAAAGAAGTTGATCAGAAGCAACGGAAAAAAATCTACAAATAGACAGGCCTATAATACATGAAAAACAACATTCCAAAATTTGTAAGACTGAATGTATTTGCAGGATACAAGGTCACATTTTAAATATCTGATTTTGAAATATCTGCATCCTTATCAGGGCCTAGCTTTTTCCTTGAGACTCCTATTTTTCATTATAACTGAACAGAGAAAAAACTAAACTTTTACCAGAAATCCTCATAGTTATATTTCATGGAGGGGTTAAGACTTAAAATATATACTATCAAACATTTTCCCTATTTTTTCTTTAATTGGAAAACTCATGTCTGTTTTATAAAATTACAAGAAGTTTTTTGCATAGTATAGGCTCTGTAACAACATTTGTGAAGGAATTGGAAACCATGCACAAGTTTATATTTGCTATATCAAGTTAACATGTACATGCAGTTATTCATTTGCTGGGTTTGTGTTTTCTGCAGAAGTTACGGTGGTACACGTACTTGGTCTTACAAAGACATCCAAGGATAGCTTTGTACACATTTAATGTGTCTGTATGATCTATAGTATTGGATGGATGGGGGACTGAAGATACATAGATTGCCCTCAGTATCTGTCACATTAGCAGGGTCAGCATTATAAATACTCTCTGCAAATATAGAATGATCAATTTACCTGAGAAGCTGTTCATCTCCATTGCAAGTCTTGCAGCTCCCCCAAAGGTGATTGGATACACTCTGTATCCATGGTCCCAGCCCGGCATTTCGTTTGAGCTTCGCTGCTTGTTACAACTTTTTCACCATGTTCTTGGCAACGTCCTAGACATCAATTTGATGGTCAACGAAGGCCGTGTCCAGGAGGATCTTCTTAACCTGCACATGCTGATTTGTGGCAATACACTTGATATTGACCCATGCTTCAAACACCGTCTGGATAGATCTTTTCAGCCCCTCAGGTTCCATGTGATGGGAGTTTTTGACCCGATGTAACAACAATTTTACAGGATTAGAAAATGGCAAAATTGCACTTTTTGACAAATTGACATGTAAAGCATCTGTTTCGTTACTCTGTTTTAGTGTCACCTGGCTTGGATGTGCCAAGGGCGTGCCAAACATACAAATATCAGATGGTATGGAGGAGTTCTTTGATCATGATCATATCAAAATATACCAAATTAACACATACCTGTGCTGCGCATAAGCCTACTTTTTATGCTTATCACCAGAGTCCTAGAATTTATTCTAAATATAATTCAGCATTAGGTGAACATTTCACATGATTATTTAAACTTTTTTTAGATTGTCAAGCCCATGTTCTGATGAGGGGACACATAAGAGAAAAGGGAGGGCCTTAAGAAATATTGAACAATAACTTACCTCTGTGCACTGCACAAGCTGGAAATCCACAATTTTGTCACAAGGTCTGTCACTGGACTCCATCAGGCTGTATGTGCCATATTTAGCACAATGTCCAGGACTGTCACACCGACAGTCACCAGACATGGTGATGCCATCCTCCTTGGATAGATCCTCCAAGATAGATTTGTGCTCCTTGCACCACATCTCTTGCATAACGGGGAAAAGTTTCTTTCGTTGTATCCTATTGAAGGTTGATTTTGAAAAAAATTGAATCCTAGCAGCTTTCTTTATATCATTGGTCCCTGTTAGGCCTGCGGCAAATCTGAGAAAAGGGCCTTATTTAAGGAGTTTGGTCTACCCGTCTGCCTTATAGCTGTAACATACCTCATTCTTTTGCAAATCTTCTGTAGATTTCAAATATACCTGTTGTGGAGCTGTCATGTGGTCCAGTTTTACGGTAAATGCAAATTAAGAAACCTATATAGTAGAGCAGCTAAATTTTCAAAAAAAGGCTTATTTTCAGTTTTTGTTCAACCGGAAAAATACCCGGCTGGATTTGGTAGCAATCAAAAGATAAGAACCTGAAGTTCAAAGTTAGGTAAGGTGTACTATCAATTTCATGGTCAATTTGAATTTATATTGGTTACCATGGCAACGAAATTAAGTTTTCAAGCAATGAAGGGAGAATCACCTGATTAACCATAACTTTATACGCATACAAGATACCACATCACAACTTTACATCAACATACCTTCTATACAGGTGTTTCATAAGAAACCAGTTTGAGCAAGAAAGTGTCAACAGTTGGTTGCCATGGCAACAGAATGTTTGTAAAAATCACTTTAATTTGCATGTAAACACTAGAAACTTATTTGTAGTTTTAAATATGGGTAATAATTTTCATAACATTTGATGTTAAAATGTAAAAAGATTCTTTCCGCACTAACAATGAGGTCAGTTGATTGAAGGAAGACTGTTTTGGGTAGCCTAGCAACGTTCTTGCAAATGTTTACATTACTCAAAATGAGCAGATCTTTGTGGATATTACAAAAAACTGGTCATATGGCCAGTGCTGCGCATTGCTGATAAATGATACATACAAGTGATAATATTGTCAGAAAATCTGTCCTTAAACAAAAAAAAACAAAAAAAGAAAAAATACTTAGCTAAATTTGGTATTAATTGAAAGATAAGAACCCGTAGTTAAAGGTTAGATAAAATCTACCACCGATTTAATGGGCAACATATGTTTTTATTGGTTGCCATGGTAACGACATTTTTTGAGTAATCCCGGGATAAACACATTTTTAACCATTACGTAATGAAAATGCAAGGTACCATTTCACGACTTTACATGGGCATACCTACTATACAGGCATTTCCTGAGAAACCAGTTTGAGATTGTAAGTGTCAAAAGTTGGTTGCCATGGCAACGGAATGTGACTAAAAATCACATAAAATTGCAATCAAACATCAGAAGCTTGTTTCTAGCGTCAAACTTTAGGAATACTTTTCATCAAATGGGCTGTTAAAAGTAAAGAGACTCTTTCTCCACTAAATTTGAATTAAATTGAGTCAAGTAGGAGTGTTTTATGGTCACCTAGCAACGTTCTTCCAAATGTCAAGATTATTCAATAGCAGATTTTTGTTGATATTGGACACACATTATCAACCGTGTTGCAAACTACTTTCAAAAGCAGATTTTTGTTGATATTAGACACGCATTATCAGCAAACTGCTGAGCAATGACACATGTGATAATACTACCAGTAGATGTTTTTATAAACTTTCCATATTTCCCTGTAGTTTCTCCTGTCCTAAAGCAACATTATTATGTCTTTTTTAAAATAAAATTAAAGAATTTGTTGCAAATTTTGTGCCTTTTTCAAATATATTTTTCATTTAACTCTAATTTAAGGTATCCAGGACACTGAGCGCATACTTATCAGCATATATATTACCGATCATATCCAGCAAAAGATGGTAAAATTGTCAGAGCTCCCAAAGAACGTCCTTATCGCATACACACCTAATCAGCGCAATTGTGTCTGAATTATTTTGTGTCAATGTAACAAGCCATTTTATATTCAACACAATGTGCCTCCCTTTCCCCCCTTCCTCAAGAACATATTCAGACAATTAACATGGCAAAAAGGTCTCAAAATTGCCATTTGTAGTTGCACTTCTAGAACTTTTGTCACTGCCCATTGGCAAATGTCTAAAACCTACATGTAATAGGCAGAACGTTGTGTCTGTCTGCAATAATTTGGAAGATATGGAGCTTTTGAAATTTTAATTATCCCTAATTTGCATAATTTTAAATACCATGACTATTCCAATTCAGGTGCTTAATTTCACCTGTAGGTGAATCAGCATGGCACGTTTTGTGATTGTCGGAATAACAGTGTCCGATAAAAACTCCAGACAAATTTGGTCGTAAAGAATAAAGATGGAAAGAAAGAAAGAAGGAAAGAAAAGAGGAAGGAAAGAAGGAAGAAGGAAAGGAAGGAAACAAAATAATTCTTGAAAAACAGAATATCTGGGTTTGCACCCAGACATAAAAAAGCCACTGACGCGTGTCCTATAAAACAAAGCTTGCTGGAGATCTATCCAAGGTACATCTGCAGCAGCGCCAAGTCTTAAGTGGATACAGTAATCTGTGTTTGGGAACATTACATATACATGTATTCACAGCAGCCTATCACTGTACCAATGGAAATGTGTACTCTCTTTCATAATCACGATTTTTTTGTGAAAAATGCGGGGCCGGGAGGAAGCATCGCCTAGAGACTTTGATGGACACCAAGTCAAAGTAGCACCCACCACCTTTGAATAGAGTTCAGTCAGTGATTTTAGAGAAGTCGCAAACAGAAAAATGATTGGAACAGATTTGCTTCACAGCAAATCTGTCTGGGTACCTTCAAAATGAGAACAGTTTGAAATGCTACACTTTGCCATTGTTCAGCATAGTCTAAAGTTTGTGTATTATGCTAATTTACATAAATTAGAATGCTATAACTCTTTGGTTCTTGGTTCATTGGATGTGGCCACGTCACAAAACTTACAAGGTAGAGTTTGAATGACACTACTATCTATAGTAGTTTTGATAGCTATTCAAAGACTTTAATTTTGTGTATTTGCCTAATTTGCATAAATTAAAAGCCTACAACTTTGGTTTATGGTTCATGGGATGCGGCTTTGCCATATACCTACAAACTGAGGTCAGAATGGCACCTCTATGTATAATAGTTTTGAAGTTATTCAAGATTTAAATTTCTTGTATTCATCTTATTTGCATAAATTAAAATTGTACAATTTTGGATGATGGGTCAGTGTATGCAGCTATACCACAAACCCCAAATTGAAGTTGGAATAGCATATCTATCTATAAAAGTTTTGAAGCTATTCAACATTTAAAATTGTGCATATCCACCTCATTTGCATAAATCAAAAATCCTGTAACTTTGGTTCATGGTTCATTGGATGTGGCTTTGCCACAAACCCTTCCATTGACCTTTTTTTTCTTTTTCATCTCTATCTATAATAGTTTTGGAGATATTCAACTTTTAAATTCTTAAATGCCCCTTATTAACATTAATTGAAATTCTACAACTTTTTATCAACTGTCCATTATATTGGCAGGTGTCACAAACCTAGATGTGCCCATTAAAATTTTGTGTTTATCTGCAATAGTTTGAAAGATATGGAGCTTTAAGATTTTAGAAAGGCTCTATTTTGCATAATTTTAAACATGTCGATTACACCAAATCATATAAGTCAACTTCCTTACTAGCTCCGTTACCATGCCAAGTTTTTTGAGAAAACAATATGTCTGGGATGAAACTAATATATATATATATATATATATATATATATATATATATATATATATATATATATATATATATATATATATATATATATATATATATATATATATATATATATATATACTCAGTTGCCTACTCTGTGGCCTACTCTGTGTGAGTAAAGACAAAATATTTTGAAAAACGAAGTGATTTGTAGTAACTGAACATTTAACAATATTGAAATCGGAAATGGCGATTTTTGGTCTTTTTGCATGTGCCAAAAAGACTTGTATAATAGAAATATATGCACATGACATTAATTTACAGACACAGCTTTATTTGTAAGATGGTTTTGGTGCCTCAAGGAACCGAAAAGGAACGGTTCTGTAATTTAAAATAGTAAACCTATATTGAAGAAATCTATTCGATTTCATTAAGGTGATGGTTTTGCTTTTCAGACATAGGTATCTATTTTTGCTCATAGCATAAAACTGGACCACCTGAGAGCTCCACAACAGGCATTTTCTAAAAGTAGACAAAATATTACATAAGGTAGGCTATGTTGTAGCTATAAGGCAGGCGGGTAGACCAAATTCATATTTTAGCCTCAAATGCCGCAGGCCTATGTGTATGTGTTCCCAGTGAACAGCATTGCACCAGACAACGTCAAATTGCCAAGTGGCACGCGGCCCACAGATGTCTGAGAGGACCAAGTCGTTTCATGTCCATCAATGCATGTCATCTTAAATGTTACCATTGGCCCTGTGGTGTTGTCAGACAATCAAGTAACAGGCTTGCTACAGCTGATACAATTCCCCAACTGTTTCCTCAAGGGAGACTCATAAACAATGAATTTTCTTTTTGACTCAACCTCATGACTGGACTCTGAAACAGATTCTGAGTCTGAAGTGCCCTGCTGTGGGCTTGGCAAGTTATAATCTGGACTCTCACAAGATGTGTCTCTTGCACCAGCATCATCCTCGTTGCTTTCTGGTGAAGAAGACTCTCTCATCACTGATTCAGTGCTCACATGGGCAGGGACTTCTTCCATCTTGGAAGGACCACTTGTACTGGTTGCAGCAGGCGTGATGGGGGCAGGCAAAGTCAGAGGGGCTTCAGCTTGGACTGTTGCAGGAGGAGGAGTGGTAATTCTTTGGCTGTACGAATGGTCTCGTTCTACTACTTATGGATTACCATCGATGGCTTGGGGCTACAAAATAAAATTGAAAAACAACATTTTAAAACAATGTAATAGAAAATTTCTGACACTGTTTCTCTAGAGCTGTTAATCAGTAAAAGAACTAACTTGCCATCATAAAGATAACATACTTTACATGAGGGGGATATTAGTAGTGGTCACATATAGAGCAAGTATTTTTAATAAAATTTATGTATGTTCCATGAGGTGCTTATCAGGGGCCTTTCATCTCATACAGAAAAAATCACATTGTAAGAACCTGTAATGGTTTAATGCCTTATGTAAAATGGGTGCCAATGTGAATGCAGTGAAGTATAAAAGACCACTCCTACCAACTGCAAAAAGTGACCTTGCACTGTCTTTCATTAAATGTAAACCTCTAACCGTAGCACACTTGTTTTCAAGAACTCTTGAGGAAAGGTGTCACTCTATCATATGCTCAATGAAAAAATATCAAACCTGTTTCATAACTAAACAAGGGGGCTGTGTGAACAGGCCATGCTCAGCTGACCGAGACATTCATCAAAAAAAAAGCAAAACCATATATAAATTAAATACTAGAAATTGAAACTAGGAGTTCCCGCGAATGTCCCTGTACCATTGAAACAAACTTGCTAGAGATCCACCCAAGGCACATCCCATTAAGTTTTAAGTAAATCCGGCCAAAATTATTTAAGTTATAATCATTCCAAGAAATACCCATGTTAAACTTTCATATTAATTTTTTTTAAAGATTTTAGAAAAAAAAAAACATTAAAAAATCCAAAAGTCATTTGAGCATGACCATTTGCACAAACTTGGTTGCGGCCCACCCAAGGTACATCCCCACTTAGTTTGAAGTAAATCTTGCTGATAGTTTTGGAAAAGTCAAAAATGTGAATTGTTGACGAGCAACGGACGGAAGACCATAAGATAACCTCAGCTGACTGACAAGTCAGCTGAGGTAATCATACACACCTGTGCAATATACAATGGTGCTGCAGCTTGCTGGACTTCACTTGCCGTTGGAGAGGATTTTGTACTTGCAGCAGAAACTGTCTTTCTTTTCTGAAAATGAATAATACATGCAGACGTAAAAAAAGTAAGACTAAGTGCTGTGAATACATTAATTATCGCAGTATTATAATTTTAAACCTTTCACTGAAATTTTTAAATTAGCCATGAAAAAATATTTGATTTTTTTTTTGCTGGTATTGAAGCATGAGTGAAATGAAAACAAAACACACACACACAAAAGAAACCCCTATGAAATCAAAACAGCAAAATTGAATCAAAGTCATGTATACCTTTGACAGGAATTATAAAACTTGGAGAACAGACACAACATCTGAACACCGTGCATATTCTTGCCCGTACTTCTTTTATCTCTGTCTTCTAACATTGACAATTTGTATAATTTGTGAAATTGATTTGCATACAAAACACTCAGTACTATATGACTTTCATATGTGCAAGAAAATAACAATTTTTTGTCATGCTACCAATCACACACAAGATGATCTCAGGATCAACAGTAGGTCTTCCAAAACACACGTGCATTAAGCCTGAAAAGATCAGAGCACTGTCAGCGTTACATGGAGATTAAATATTGGTTGTTTAGGTTCCCTTTCCCTGTTACAATAAGACAAGAGTCGTCTACTTTTCCCCGACTTTGATGGGTCTGAATCAATTGGCTCAAGTAGAATATAAGTTCTACAGCAGCTTACTTGATGCATGAACAGGTAGCTATATAGGTCTCACTTTTAATTTTCATAAGAAAAATTTTCTATGAACAACCAACTGCAGTACTAACACCATGTGCCATGATGATGCTATTGAATTGGTTGTTTTACAAAGAGATGACAGGTGTGTGTGTGTGTGTGTGTGTGTGTGTGTGTGTGTGTGTGTGTGTGTGTGTGTGTGTGTGTGTGTGTGTGTGTGTGTGTGTGTGTGTGTGTGTGTGTGTGTGTTATGAAACAGGTAAGTGCTGTGGCAACCATCTGCCTTGCTTTGGACTCCCGTTTTTCCATTGCCTGCATCCAAACAGCCCACAAACATATTGCGATTTTGGTCTACAAAATATACTGGAATGCATCAAAAGCGATTTTGCATTTCAAAGTTTCCAAGAAAGTATGTCAACGCATTGTAAGCTCCCAAAGACCCCCATTTCAACATAACTTGCATGGTTTGTAAAAAATAGTAATAATGAGAAAAAAAAAGACCTGTGACAACAAAACCAATGTATCTTCTGAGTTTTTTTCCATAAATTTCAGATGACAAAATGGAAGATGACATCTTTCATATCATCATGCATGGACAACCAATAGCTGGCCAAGAGGTGGCTCCAGAAAATTGGTCATTTCAGCCAATTTGGTTAACTGAACTTGACTGAAATCTACAGTTGTAGGCCATACACAGCCTAATGAAATTTGGGGGTTACCTCCCTGAGCTATCCCTAGAAATTTTATGGAATCAGCCAAATTGTGAGCATTATTAGCATCAAATATTAAATTTGCAAACTACCAAATTTTATTTATGTACAATTTCAAATTGTATATACATAATCCTTTGGCCAGTGACTTTTATTGTATCACCATCAAACAGTCCAGTTTAAACAATTTTGTTTAGCCAGTGGCTACTTCAATTTGGCTAATGGCTAGTGGTAGCCCAGAACTGAATGCTTCCACAATACACCAAGTTCAAATGTAGGTTAGCCCATATTTGCACATGCAAAGCATTAAAAGGTATATTTTAGGTATCATACATATACATACTGCAAATGTGCACTTCACTCTTAAGCCCATATTGCAAGCACCTACCTGTGCAATATATTGGACTCTGGGTTTCTTGGTAGGCACTGAAAATTTGGGAGTTTTGGACTGTCCCTGTAACAATCTGTCAAGCATCTGCAACATAAACGTTTTTTTTTTTTTTTTTTTTTTTTTTGTAAATAGCTGTATGAAGTAACACAATGAATACTCTGTAACAAAAAGTGTGTAAATGAAAGCTTACAGTTCTACCACCATACTTTGGTTCTGGCAACACAAAGGCACACTCAAATTTACCACATGTAGTACATAAACAACAAAATACACACGCACAGTTTTATATATTTAATGAGAAACCAATAAGGTGGATCAGAAAATGTACCACTCATTGACTGCGAATTTATTTATCCTCATGCACTTTCTTTTTCTGAAGAAAACACAGGGACTTGGAAGTTTTATTAATTGCCATCAATGGGAAACCATTGGGATAATTGTGCAAAACACTTTTATAAAAACACCACACTGTGTACTTGGACCTGGCCAGTCGTGTGTGCGTGCATATCCAATATATATATATATATATATATATATATATATATATATATATATATATATATATATATATATATATATATATATATATATATATACATATATATACATATATATATACATATATATATATATATATATATATATATATATATATATATATATATATATATATATGAACTTTTTGCTCCTCCCTCACTTACATCTAGTTTTGCATGATAGAGCACTCACAAATAATTAGCAACATTTTCTAATTTGTTGTTACAGGGTGGCTGTCTGCTGATAACACCAGCATGCACCATAAGGAATTAAAGATATTAAAGCACAGTGGTCCCTGTCTTGTAAGACCACCCCTTGGGATGACCAAATTGTGGTCTCTGATAATTTTTTCTCTTATGCTAAGGTATAAAAAACGTTTAAAGTACTAAGCAAGGTATCTTGAAAAGAGGTCTTTCAAGGCAGGTGGTCTTTCATTTGAGTGTTCTGTCAAAACAGGGACCACTGTATTTTTGGAAATTAAATTACAATATGATGATGGTCTCATGACCATCATCATATTGTTATAATATAAAACAATAATAATAATAATAATAATAATAATAATAATAATAATAATAATAATAATAATAATAATAATAATAATAATAATAATAATAATAATAATAATAATAATATGTTAAACCTGATATACCTTGTGATATTACTTGCTGTTTCTGACACAGTTAGTGTGCTGAATCTGGCCAGTACATCTATGTGATAATCTAATCATACGTTTGGGCTGATGAAATGAAGGGATCTCTTTTGTCCACTTTCAAAACAACTGGCAGTCCACATTCATGCCTTTATGATCATCCTGTGGGTCCAGTGTGATAATAGAAGGGTGACTGGATGTCAATGAGCCCCCACACCCATCCAATGGTCAACTTATTGCAAATCAAGTGGAGATTGTGAAGCATGATAATACACTAGGCCTGTTAATTTTCCACCAGATAAGACACAAGGCATTAACTATCTAATTAATTACTTTCTGCATTGGGAGAGAAACATAAGGGGGTGTGGATGGTCCAATACATGGTGTACAAAGCATAGATCCTGTTCCGCAGCTTTGAAGACTGACAAAAACACTAACTAATTCAACTGGAAACTTTTTCCTTGTTGTTGATACAGCACAGCATGGTGGAAACACTGCTTTAGAGGAAGGGTAGCTACATACCCTAGTAGATGAAAGGCCAGGTCGGGTCCACTGGGGGTCCAGGTTAAGCTTTTATCTGTTCCTTGGCATGCAAATTATGTTATTTACGCTGTTAAGAAAAATGGGATGCCTACTATACCCTTTGTTAGATAAAACAAATGATTAACATCAGCTGTCATCCTATACTATAAGTTCAAATGAAAACGCGTGTCTTTTGCCTCCAAAGCAGACCAATCTCTGTGTTATCTCAATACACTAGATAGAGCTGATAGCATGGAGATGAGTCTGTTTATCAGGCAAGTGTGTCTTGTGTGAGCGAGCAATTTATAACTTTACTGCATCAAGCAAATGAAACTGGGATTTCAGAAGTCTGAATTCACTCTACAGAAATCAAATAGGGGCCTTTATGTTTTTGGAAATCTAGGGATGCCACTTCCAGCAAAGGCAGATCCATGAATGGGAGCGACGTGAACATTGGATGTAACACCAGAAAAAGTCTACCTAGAGCATGCACTCTCGGACTGAGAGAAACTGTATTGTACAAAAACAGATTCTATCAGTATGGTATATGACAAATATGCAAATACATACATGTACACATAAGTAACATCATGATACAAACACTATAAACTGACAACTTTACAAAATCCTTAAATTTTTTAGTGAGTACGGGAAGCAAACTAGTCATTTATAAAGTTCTTACATATTAATTCCAATTCTTAATTTTAGAAGTTTCTCAGAACTACAATTATAGTACGTGTTACTGTTTACTTATGTGTCTGCGTGTGGTTTTCTTCTTTGTGTTTCTTTGTCAATATATATATATATATATATATATATATATATATATATATATAAAACATGTGGCAGGACAAATCTGGACTATGAACTCAGTCCGGATCTGTCCAGTAACATAACTCAAAAACTATTCACAAGTATTGTCTAATATCTATCATGTAAACATCTCTGGTCCTTACCATCTTATAAATATAGGAAAAAAAATCCAGTAATCTATACTTTTTCAGATACCGAAAAAAACATCCCATTGGATCCCACGGGATCCCACTGGATATCCCATAGGATGACCTTGTATTCCATGGGATCCCATGGGATCCAATTGGATCACCAGCTTCTGGTCCATCCCATTGGATTATATTTTACACCTACAAATGCAATTAAAAGTCATAAGCCATTCACATTCACATTCCCTTTATACATAACAGATCACGGGTTATTGTCCGTCGTGCCAATTTTGTGTAAAAGTTTAGATGACCATAATTCAGACACTAGATTTGATTACAGAGATTGTTTTGATATTCAAATCTAGTATGATATCAGTTTGATACCAGTTTGCCTTCAGATGCTTCCAAATCTTTTTATGGATTTTGTTACTGTCAAAGAAAACACCATCCTTCTGAGTTTGTACATATTCAGTCTCATTCCATAGGACTGTCCCATTGGATCGTCCCACTGGACCATCCCATTGGATGCAGTGCAGAAATTGCACAAGTGCCAACTAAGTATAAGTATCAAATCATATAGTGTACAATAACAAATATACAACCAAACTGTTTAAAATATGTGTTTTTTTTAAAGAAAACACCCATAATTTGTTTATTAGTCAATATTTTGATAAATTTATACATCTTCTTACATCATTGGATTACTTTTTTGACATTATTGTGATAACCGAAACTTGGATAGATAATTTGACAGAATGTCAATATCTACAGATACTATACTACAGTATGGAAAACTATATCAGAGATGGTAGAGGCGGAGGAATAGCGGTATATATACACAAAGATTGTAATTATAAGTGCAGAAGTGACATTGATATAACTGAAAGTGAAACAGTGTGGTGCGAAATAGAAACAGCTTGTACCAGGGGTAAGATCATTATTGGGGCTATTTATAGACCTCCTAACCTGAATGTTGGAGAATTTACAGAAGATTTGTATGGTAAACTGAATGATCTAAATACAAGCAATTCCAAGGTAATAATTGTTGGAGACCTAAATATTAACATAGGGTGTGATGATGGTTCCACTTATCTAAGTACCTTAACTTCTTTAGGATTTAGATCTCTTATTAATATCCCAACAAGACAGACTGATACCACTAGTACTATCATTGACCATATGTTTACCAATATTGCGGATACTTTTGTTGACTCCGGTACAATAAGCTCTGATATAAGTGACCACAAACCAATTTTTTCTGTATTACAAAACATCGATGCGAAGTTTAATGCGATTAGTAATAATGAAAAATATAATTTTGATAAATATGATATTGATAATTTTCATGAGAAATTGAGGGCAGTAAACTGGGATCCAGTGATTAATAGTCCTTGAGTGAATGATGCATATAATTTGTTTTGTGAAAAGTTCGTGTCATGTTGTGAAAGTTACATTATTAAATCGAAGAATGAGAAATCAAAAATTAAAAAACCTTGGATTACTAAGGGTCTACTTAAATCAATAAATGTGAAAAAATGAGCTGTATTTTAAAACCCGAAATGGACCATTTAATGTTATTGTAAAACAGAAATATAATCAATATAAAAACATGTTAGAACTACTGTTGAAGAAAGCTGAAAAAAGTTATTTTGAAAATAAATTTCAAAATAACATTGGTGATCAAAGAAAAACTTGGGAAACAATATATGAAGCTGTAAATAAAAGAAAGTCAAATGCTAATAATATTCCTAAACAGATCCACATTGAAGGTGATGGAGAATATCCTTGTGTAATTACAGATACTGAAGAAATGTGTGAGAATTTTAATAGCTTTTTTGTGTTTGTTGGAAAATATGTGTCTGACTCTATTGAGTTGAAAGGTGACGAGAAAAATGTAAGTGAATATTTAGGACCACGGATGACTGACTCCATATACTTGGAGCCAGTAACAGAAGGTGAAATATCCTTATTGCTGGGTAACATCAAGGAAAATAAATCATGTGGCCATGATTTAATCCATCCTCGATTATTGAAAGATGCAAAACAATATATTCAAGAACCATTAACTCACATTATTAACTTATCTATTGTTCAGGGATATGTCCCGGATACACTGAAAATAGCTCGTGTTGCACCCATTTTTAAAGGAGGAGATTCAAAGATTATGGGCAATTATCGACCAATTTCTATTCTTCCCACAATTTCAAAAATTTTCGAACGCTGTATTGCAAATAGATTATTAAAGTTTTTAAATAAGAAAAAATTTTTTTACAATTTACAATTTGGTTTTAGGAAAAATTTAGGTACAAAGTTAGCAATTTGTGAATTTTCTAATTTTGTTCAGCAACAGTTGGAAAAAAGTAAAATTTGTTTGGGAATATTTATTGATTTAAAAAAAGCTTTTGATACTGTTAATCATAGTATTTTGCTTAAAAAATTAGAACATAATGGTATAAGAGGATTATCTTTGGAATGGTTTAAAAGTTATCTACAGGATAGAAGACAATTTATACAGATAGGATCTAGCAAGTCGGTGTTGAAAACAGTTCAGTGTGGTGTTCCACAAGGATCTATTTTAGGTCCTTTAATGTTCCTTGTATATATTAATGATTTACAAAATTGTCTCACACATGGAATTTCACGATTATTTGCTGATGATACTAACATTCTTTACAGTGGTAAACATATTGATACATTAAAACGTAATGCAGAAGTGGATTTGCTTAAGCTAATAGATTGGTTCAATGTTAATAAACTAGCATTAAATGTAAATAAGTCAAATTGTATTATAATACGCTCCAAAAAGAAGAAAATACCAGCTGATTTTAATATTATGGTAGGAGCAAAAACCTTGACTTTATTAGACAATATTAAATATTTAGGTGTTTATATCGACCAGCAGTTTACATGGAAATCGCATATTAATTCTGTATGTAAAAAAATAGCCCCTATTATAGGCATTCTTTCAAAAGTTAGACACTTACTTACCTTTCCCATCTTACGTCAGCTGTATTATGCCCTTATTCACCCACATATTTTGTATTGTATTGAAGCTTATGGATCAACATATAAAACTCATGTCGAACCACTTTTAATATTACAAAAACGAGCCATACGAATAATTACCTTTTCACACCCCCAATGTCACACAGAAAATTTATTTAAGTACATCAAAATTCTTCCCTTTTACAAATTATATCTTTTAACTATATGCTTGTTAGTCTACAATGAATTGAGTGGTACATCCTCCATAGAATTTGGTTTTCAAAATTGTTTTTTGACACATAGTTATAACACACGAAATCGAAGCATCTTATCTCGATCCCAACATGAAACAAATTACTTTTGCCAAAGTGTACTCCATACCGGTCCACAATTATATAATTTAGTGCCTTATGAAATTAAAAATGCATTTTCTGTCTTTTCCTTTAAGAATAAACTTAAGTACTGGCTATTTGATGAAAATATTGATGTTTATGCGCACATATATCCCCATAGAACACAAGAACAGAACACAGATTAGTTAATATCTACTTCTTCCTGTCTTTGTTAAGAGTTTTACTTCACTTCACTTCACCCTGTTTTTGTACTATAGAGAAATTGTTATAATTCATATACTTAATTTATGTCAATTTAAAACTTGTTTGATTATTATTATGTTTCTTCTGTGTAATGTTGTAATTTAATCTTTATTAACAAAGTTTAAGCACATGTATCCCAACACATATTTTATTTTCAGTTGTTGGATGGTGGTACAAGGCATAGTCTTCTAGCCATCCTCACACCTATTATTTTGTTGTATCTATAATTTGTACAAAACTTTTGTTGTGGAAATAAACTATTGAATATTTATCTTCATCCTACAGGACCATCCCATTGGACTGTCCCATTGGATGCAATGCAGAAAGTGCACAAATACTGATTACAAGAATGAAACCAAGTGGTTCTCTACTATTCCGAATATAGTAATGAGTCTTTGTTTTGTTTGTTATTTTTAAGAAAACACCATATTTTTCCAGTAGTCAATTTTCATGTCCACCCTGCAGAACCATCCCATTGGATGAAAGGCACTTAGTTCTATTACAGGTCTCAATCTAAACAATTCAATGCTAAAAATATGTATTCAAATGATTCCAATTCCAAATGTGAGCATGTTCTGTCATTTTCAAAGGAATCACCAGGATATTTTATTATATTTGTGAATATTGACCTTAATCCAATAGAAGCATCCCGTTGGATGAAAGGCGCCTACTTCTTTTACAGGCATCAATATAAACAGTTCACTGCTACAACTTTGCATTCAAATAATTCCTAATATTTGCATGGTTTGTCTTTTTTTAGAGGATTCCCCCAAATCTTTTATTATATTTGTAAATATTTGCCTTCATACAACAGGGCCATCTCATTGGCTGAAATTTGTACACACCTAACACAGGTCACAGGTATCAATTTACATTGTTCAATGTAAGAAAATGTGAATGATTCCAAATGTTTTCATGTTATTTTAGAAGAAAACATGAGAGTTTAAAACTTTTCTTGTACATGTATATATGTTGACCTTCATCCAACTGGACCATCCCATTGGACCATCTTGTCAGAGTTTCTGCATGTCACTTAATTTATTAACATGTTGTGTACTGTATCAACATATTCATCACATATAAAAATCATTTCAGAGTATATTTTGTGGAGAGTTCATCAAAATGTACTTTTGATTGGTCCAACTGTAGTTCAATTGGCTTGACCAATGGGGTTTTCCAATTGAATATCCAACTGGACAATAACATTTTGATGATGTTGGACCCAAATTGTAGATATTGCAACACTGCACATTTTTGTAATTTACATGTGACCTGTAAAGGTCAAAGGACAAGGTCATTTGTACGTTTGAAATATTCATCCAGCCATAACACAGTCAATTTCCATCCAATTTTGATCATGTTGGTCACAAATTGTAGCTACTGTAACACTGCACAATTTTTAAAAAATTACATGTGACCTCTAGAGGTCAAAGGTCAACGTCATTTTGACATTTGATATATTCATGTTGCTATAACTCGGTCAATTATCATCCAATTTTGATCATGTTGGACACAAATTGTAGCTACCGTAACACTGCACATTTTCTTTCTTTCTTTCTTTTTCTCTTTCTTTCTTTCTTTCTTTCCAGGCAAATTTGTCCGACATTTCATTTGAAAATTATTACTTGTAGAAACTCCAAACTTGGCACAATTATACTTCTATAGATAAAGTCTGGCTTTTCTATTATGACATGTCATGCTTTATAAAATTACGCAAATGAGGGCTAATGAAAGTTTTAAATCTTCACTATCTTATATACTACAGTAGATGTGGTTCCACGTATATAGAGTTTGATATCAAAGTAAAGGTCGTCTCTAATTTCAAGGTCATGTCAAGGTCAAAGGTCAATTTTAGGCCAAAATGTCATTTTTGAGGTCAAGGTACACTTCAGGTAGAGGTCATCTCAAGGTCAAAAGTCATTTCAAGGTCAAAGGCCACTTTCAATGGTGGATTTCTTCTAGCCATAACTTGGTAATTTTTTTATCCAAATTTTATCATGTTGAGCTCAAATTGTAATTATTGTAACCCTGCACATTTTTGAAATTTACATGTGACCACTAAAGGTCAAAGGTCAAGGTCATTTGCACCTTTAAAATTTTCATCCAGTCATAACTTGGCCAATTTCCGTCCAATTCTAATCATATTGGACTCAAATTGTAGGTATTGCAACACTGCACATTTTTATAAGAACATGTAACCTCAAAAGGGCAAAGGTCAAGATCATTTGGCCCTTTGAAAGTTTCATCTTGCCATAAGTTGATCAATTTTCACCCAATTTGGCTCATGTTGGGCTTAAATTGTGGGTATTGTAACACTGCGCAATTTACATGTGACCTGTGAAGGTCAAAGGTCAAGGTCATTTGGACTTTGAAATTTGCATGCAGCCATAAGCCTAATGTAATGTGAAGTACGAAAGGATTAAAGTTGTAACATTCAATATTTACAACTTTTGAAGGCACACAGACAGATGTGCTTTGCAGCAAATCTTCTTTTCTAGTTAACATGTTCTGTATCAACACATTCATGCACCTATAAAAATCTTCATTTAAGAGTCTTTTTTGTGAAGAGTTTTAAATGTACTTTTGTTTGGTCCAACTGTGCAGTTCAATTGGCTTGACCAATGGGATTTTCCAATTAAATATCCAACTGGACAATAACATGAAAAATGTTTTATTTTGATTGAATAATATTGTATAATTTATATTGAGTACATTAGTACCTGTTGCTACCCCGATGAGAGACCACTGGTCATTTAAAACCACTTTTTCACAGACGTCACTTATTTTTGGAAGGGGGGGGGGGTAGTTACTTGTACATGTACCTCTCATAATACCACATTTTACCTTGTGTACGCTCTCAGTGATACACAGTGCATATGTGTAATGCAGACATCAGGACATTCAATAGCTTGGGTCACTTCGCTGTAGCCAGCTACAGCGTGTCAGAGACTTTTACCCTTGTTTGTAGGCAAGTTATTTATATCCTGGGTGAGGCTGGGCTTGGTGGGACACTGGGCAATGAGACATCGGCCATCCCTAGGCTTTGGCTTTGGCTTTGGCACGGGCCTGGACGTGGCACCCTCCTTTTTTTCATGCATGCAAGTTACGTATGCTGGAATAAATTCAAGAAAACTTGCTCCCTGTTTGGGCATCATTACTTGTGGTCTCAAGTGAAACGCCTTCACAAGCCTGGTGTTTGGTGACAGGTACCGCTCTCTCAATATTACTATCCTGGAAAAGGGGCGGAGGGTATTAAAGGGTATTGCAGTACTGCTGTGCTGGCGCTTTTTATTACCCATACAAACATACTGGAAACCCTCTTATTTTTTCCCCGATCCGAAAGTCATAAAATAACATGATAACCGTGATGCCATGATGCCCCTTGCTACTTGGTTACGCCCTAGAAGATCCCAGATGCTGCCAGATTGCACCATTTTGAACCTAAAAAACCAAAATTTTCTGGGGGAGGCTCACCAGCCCCCCCCCCAGGGGGTTCCCCCTCCCGCACCCTGCCTCAGTCAATCCTCAAGGTGAGATTTCTCCAAGGGTTGACACGTATGTAAGCAGTACAGTGAAAAACTATCTCCAAAGACAACCTTTGGGGATGACCAAATTGTGGTCTCTCCAGACAGTGGTCTTTCATGAGAGGTATAAATGATATGAAAAGTACTGAGCAAAGTATCCTGAAAAGTGGTCTTTCAAGACAGGTTGCCTTTCATTTGAGTGGTCTCTCAAGAGAGGGAACCACTGTATGGATTTACTATACTGGAATTGGGGGACAGAACAAAATACAATGGTGTACCAATAACTCAGCAGAGAAGAACCCCCATCCCCATTATCAGTTTCATAAATGGACCTACCATGGGTGTAAGTATAAACTTTCTTGCAAGAAATTTGGGACTTCAAATTTCAAATACACCCATATAATGGCAGGGGTTCATAGCATGGACCACTGGTTGCTGCACTGGTGGTCTTATCAGTCAAGTAGATAATTGGGCCTGTCATGGGTACTGAGATGATAATTGTTGCCAGCAAGCTTAAATTATGTGGGCAGGACAGAACATTAAGAAAACAGCTATGCCCTACATTTTGGATCTCATTACACCTGTCTCTCTGGCTAAATATATCCTGCCTTGCAGGGACCCTGCGGATGATCAGAATACATAGACCAGATTGGGCATTTCTAAAGTTGACATGGGTGCTAGTCTTTTACCAGAGATGGGTTTGCTGTACAGTGTACTCTTTGGCAAAATGTATTATGTTTATGATACAGATACAACAAATATGCTAATAAAATGCAAGCACTTTAAATGTACTTGAATTAATCTAGCCTATAAATTTTTTAGGGAATCCCAAATGCATTTTTTATGCCAGCTTTTATTATAATTATTATTATTATTATTATTATTATTATTATTATTATTATTATTATTATTATTATTATTATTATTATTATTATTATTATTATTATTATCATTATTATTTGTAGCATGCTTAGCTAGCACGCTTTATTGTCTTCATTGCATTACGGCTAGTAGTGCAACAATGCTTGGCAGCCTTGGTGAACTCCAAGCTTGAAAATAATGCAACAAAAATAAACTAAAAAAGAGGACTTGTGTGACAGCAAATCTGTCTGGGTGCCTTCAAAATGAAAACAATTTGAAATGCTAGACTTTGCCATTGTTCAACATAATCTAAACTTGTTTTTTTTTTGGAATAACTTGCATAGATTAAAATGCTATAACAATGGTTCTTGGCTCATTGGATGTGGCCATGTTAAAACTTATGAACTGAATTTTTAATGACACTACTGTCTGTAATAGTTTTGAAGCTATTCATGATCTTGATTTTGTGTATTTGCCTAATTTGAATAAATTAAAAGCCTACAACTCTGGTTCATGGTTTACTGGATGTGGTTATGTCACAAATCTGCAAATTGAAGTTGGAATGGTACCTCTATGTATAACAGTTTGACGTAATTCAAAATGTAGGTTTGTATATTCACTTTGTTTGTATAAATTAAAATCCTACAAGTTTGGTTCATGGTTCATTGGATGCATCTATGTCACAAATCTATATAGTAAAGTTGAAATGGCACCTCTAGATATAACAGCTTTGAAGCTATTCGATTTAAATTTTGTGTATTCACCTAATTTGCATAAATTAAAATTGTACAACTTTGGTTCATGTTTCAGTATGATGCGGATATGTCACAAACCTATAAATGGAAGTTGGAATGGCACCTCTATCTATAATAGTTATGAAGCTATTCAAGATTTACATTTTGCATATTTACCCCATTTGCATAAATCAAAGTCCTACGACTTTGGTTCATGGTTTGTTGAATTTGGCTTTGCCGCAAACTTACAAATTGAAGTTGGAAATGCATTTATATCTGCAATAATCTTGGAGATATTCAACTTTTAATTTTTTTCAGTGCCCCCAATTAGCATAATTGAAAATTCTACAACTTTCAGTTACTGTCCATTATATTGGAAAGTGTCACAAACCTTCACATGCACATTGAAAGAAAGAAAAACATTTTTTATAAAAAAAAATATCTGGGTTTGCACTCAGACATAGCTTAGTCGAGGAACCTATCTCAATCTGCATACAACTATGGTTTTGAGATATTCAAGGTTTGACATTTTGAATGCCCCGAATTTTCACAATTCTAAACATCTGGATATTCCATATAAAATGGCAATTTTTATGCCATGCATGGAGATAAAACCCTGCCAAATTTTGAGTTTTTGATGAAATTGTCCAATTTTTTTTAAAAAAAAAAGCATTAGCAAACTGGTAATACAGTTTTAAAGCTCATCATAAGCGTGCTTCTCTATAATACGCCTATAATGGTAAAATGCCTATTTGTTCACATGTAAAGATAGAATGACCATCACAAGAAAATCATCTCCTGAAATTTATTCCATCAGTGACCTTGAGAAAGTGGGCTAAGGTCACCCATATTATGTAATATTATACTTTCAGACATGAAACAGATATGCTGTGACATTTTATTAAGTTAGCTTGATTATTTTTCATGATAGCTCTGAGCACATATTGGCTCATTAATTTCCGTTTACCTGTACGTAGCGCCACCAGTACTGTTCAGATTCCACATATAAGCGTCCCAAATGTTTTCATCAAATTTTATAAAGATCCAGCACAAATCAAGGACTCTATAATGTTTTCAATTTTTTCACTTTTTGGCCTGTATATTACGTAATTCTGTAAATGGCATCAACAATAATACAAAGAATCTAGACTGTCACTCGTAGAGCATGTCCAAAAAATTTCAAGAGGCTAACTTCAAAATTGTTCATGCTATCGTGTTGGCAAGCAAATTGTCTACAGATGGAACGACGGAATGACTGCCAACCAGAAATGAGTGACCGCATAAGCTTTTCCACCTTTAGTCAGCAGAGTTAAAAACTAAAGTTGTAGAATTTCAATTAATGCTAATAAGGGACACTTGACCAACATTAATGTTGAATATAGTCAATATTATAATAGGTAAAGGTTCCATTCCAGGTTCAGTTCATTGGATTGTGCTGTATGCCTATCCAATTAACCAAAGTTGTAGCATTTTGATTTGTGCAAATTTTAAAAGTGCACAGACAGATTTGCTGCCTCAGTAGCAGCTTCCCAGACTGGGTAAAATTTCTGATGTTGGCAGTTGTCAAACAACTGCTATGCCCAACAAGTATAACACTGTCCAGTCAAGGCTGCTATAGAGCCAAACAGATTCACTGAGAAGCACATTTTTATGCTAGTTGGCATCTGTGCACAATGCAAAATTGAGTCTCAATTACAGGTCTCCCTTCCCCTGATAACTGTAACTGACCGATGGTCTCCTGTATCTGTGTTCTTTCCTCCAGGGCTCCAGCTGATTTAACAGCGACAAATCCAAGATTTACATAAATGCTATGGCCAAATTTGAACATTGATTAAATTATAATGCATACTGTTGATTTCCCCAAAAATAATAATAAAAAAAACGTTCACATAAAGGAGGTTATGTTGATGGACTGACACACACATACAGTGTGGCAAAAATAGTTGGAAGTTTGGGGGTTGCACTGAAACAAGTGGAGGAAAAAGAATTAGATTTGTCATTTGTAATTTATTAACATTTATCACACATGATGTGTACATGTAGTTATGAATTCTCCCCATGCAAACAAGCACATACTTTGTGGGCAGACAGATCTGGCATGTCACTGTTCCATCAGAAAGAGGGGGATCAGGTATTTCTGTACTGGCCAACCAGGGGCATTTTATTTTTTGCAGCAGCATACTGGAAGGCCTCATATTTTGCTTACTTTGCACTGTCCATCATTTAAGAATATCTATCTTTTCTTTACTATGTAATGGAGCAAAATTATATTCTGTTCTAGTACACTGAAATCCCCCTTACCCCCGTTGTCAATGAGCATAAGCTGTTTGTTTGGACTGACCTGGAGGAAAGGATTTGTCTGGCCCATGAGCTTGAGTGTATGTGTAGGTTAACATGCATTTCCTTAGGCAGGGTGAGGAAACCTGATCTGAAGCCTTTGTGTTGTGTCCATCACATTTTATCCTACTGGTACCAATTAAATACCCATAATCCTAATTGATCAGTAAACCACAAAAAGCTACTGGGGATTTGTCAAGAATCAGCCTTGAACTAGCATATGGGATCCACCCCATCAGACCTGAAATAACCCTATATGTTGGTTTTATACAATATTCCTGTACGGGGGCATTCACAATTGTTATCATGTTTTATGAGTAGGCATGGATGTTAACATTTTTGAAAAAAAAAAAAAAAACATAGGATATTTGTACAGAGTGAAGAGTTTGAGGAGATGGGTGGGTACAGGAAGAGGATACCCCTTCCCCTCCCTACCCCCCTACCCCCCCCCCCCCCCCATTCTTAAGGAAATGTTTGAAAAAATTGGACCTCGAATGATGCAATCCAGTGAATACTCATCAATCTGCCTGGTGATTAAATATGGAACATACCTGTAGATATTTAGTAATATAAAAAAAAAATAAAACTTTCCAAAATGGAAAGTTTTTTTTCCCAGGATGAATATCTTTTTTACCCTGAATTTTGTTTTGTGAATTGGTCTATTTTCAATTTTTGCCTGTCATTAATAGCTGAACTCTATGGTTTAGATGCAGAAAAGCAGAAATAAATTAGGAAAGTTCCTTAAAACAACAGGATGTTATTTGGTCGCTTTTAGGAACTTTCCATAATTTTTCAACCCAAGACCAATTTAAGGGAAAATCCTTAAATCTTTAATATGTGATTTTGTCACTTTAACATGTTTAAGGAACTTTCCTTGTTTTAGAATGATAGGCCAGTTTAAGGAAAGTTCTCTAATTATTCATCAGAATGTGTTTTCTATATTTTAAGGAACTCACCTTATTTTCTAATCATAGACCATGCATTTAAAGGAAATGTCTGTAAATCTTCAGGATAGTGATTTATCCATTTAAAGAAACTTCCACAATTTTCAACCATAGACCAGTTTAAGGAAATTTTCAGAATGTGATTCCTGTGATTTAAAGGCACTTTCCTTATTTTCTAATCGAGGACCATTTTAGGGAAAGTTCCTTAAATCTATACATCTTTCTGAAATCTACACAGAATCGGATTTAGCCATTTAAAGGAACTTTCCTTATTTTTCAATTGTAGACCAGTATAAGGAAAGTTCCTTAAGTCTACAGAACGTGACTTTAAGAAACTTTCCTTATTTTTAAATGATAGGCCATTTTAAATTTAAGGAAAGTTCCTTAAATGAAGACCCTAGCTGTTATGCAGGGACATTTTAGGGTTTGACCAGGGATGTACTATAGATGGACAACCAATGGGAGTGCTTATTCATTTTATGGCCAACTGGGCATGACAACTACAAAGCATCTTCATTATCATCCCTTTGTTTATCCATCTATGGTTCCACTTTCGCTTGTATCTGGTCACTTACATCTGGTGTCCTAATGTACCAAGTTCAAAAACGGGGGGGGGGGGGGGATTTATGCTTGCACAACCAGTCTCATCATTTGAATCAGAACCGTGCAGGTCCATCGATGTGTTTTTCATTGAAATCAGCCAATAAAAAGTCAAGTTTTTTGCGATTTTTCTGCACAAAATTATGCAAAGTTGGCCAATTTGCAGGTATTAAAACTCCTTGCGCTGCACTCAGCAATTAAAAATGAAAAGATGGATAGTGTATGCCAGTAGGATCATGATGGTGGTTTCATTTCTTATAGCTGAGTCCAGCATAACGCTAAATTTTGGCTTTAAAATGCGGAACACGGTGAAAAGAGCGTATACACATCCATCTTGCTGGTTGGCATGCAGTTGATTGTTGGGTCACACGAGATCACACCACCTATGCGACTGCCAGGAGCCAGCCTAGACCAAGAGTTGTATTTGTTGGAATTCTGAATTGATTATGCCAGTGTTAAGTGTGTATAAATTTCATCCAATGGGATGGTTATATTGGATGAAGTTCAGTATTTACAAATATAATAAAAGATCCTGGTGATTCTTTGAAAATTACACAACATGCTCCCATTTGGAATTAGAATTATTTGAATACATATAGTTTTAGCAGTGAACTGTACAGATTGATGCCTGAAAAAGAAGTAAGTGCCCTTCATCCAATGTAGGATGGAGTTAAATATTGACTAGTGAACAAAATATGGTGTTTTCTTAAAAAATAACAAAACAAAAACTCATTGTATTTGGAATACAACATAGTAGTGAATCACTTGGCTGGATACTTGTAAAAGGTAATAATGCACTATCTGCATTGCATCCAATGGGACCGTCCAATGGGATGGTCCTGTAAGATGGAGATGAATATTGACAAATGAACAAAATAATAGTGGTGTTTTCTTAAAAAATAACAAAACAAAAACTCATTGTATTTGGAATAGTAGTGAATCACTTGGCTTGATACTTGTAAAAGGTGTTTATGCACTTTATGCATTGCATCCAATGGGACCGTCCAATGGGATGGTCCTGTAGGATGGAGATGAATATTGACAAATGAACAAAATATGGAGTTTTCTTAAAAAATAACAAAACAAAAACTCATTATTATATTTGGAATAGTAGTGAATCACTTGGCTGATACTTGTAAAAGGTATTTATGCACTTTATGCATTGCATCCAATGGGACCGTCCAATGGGATGGTCCTGTAGGATGGAGATGAATATTGACAAATGAACAAAATATGGAGTTTTCTTAAAAAATAACAAAACAAAAACTCATTATTATATTTGGAATAGTAGTGAATCACTTGGCTTGATACTTGTAAAAGATGTTTGTGCACTTTCTGCAATGCATCCAATGGGACAGTCCAATGGGATGGTCGTGTAGGATGGAGATGAATATTGACTAGTGAACAAAATGTGGGTGTTTTTTTTTTAGAAAAAAAAACACGCATTTTAAATGTTTGATTGTATATTTATTATTAACTATATGATTTGATACTTGTACTACGTTTGACACTTGTGCAATTTCTCCACTGCATCCAATGGGATGGTCCTGTAGGATGGAGATGAATATTGACTAATGAACAAAATATGGGTGTTTTCTTTAAAAAAAACCACTTATTTTAAATAGTTTGATTGATATTTGTTATTGTTTACTATATGATTTGATACTTATACTAAGTTTGACACTTGTGCAATTTCTGCACTGCATCCAATGGGCTGGTCCAGTGGGACAATCCAATGGGACAGTCCTATGGTATGAGACTGAATATGTACAAACAAAGAAGGATGGTGTTTTCTTTGAAAATAACAAAATCCATAAAAACATTTGGAAGCATCTGAAGGCAAACTGGTATCAAACTGAAATCATACTAGATTTGAATATCAAAACAATCTCTGTAATCAAATCTAGTGTCTGAATTATGGTCATCTAAACTTTTACACAAAATTGGCACGACGGACAATAACCCGTGATCTGTTTTGTATGAAGGGAATGTGAATGTGAATGGCTTATGACTTTTAATTGCATTTGTAGGTGTAAAATATAATCCAATGGGATGGACCAGAAGCTGGTGATCCAATTGGATCCCATGGGATCCCATGGAATACAAGGTCATCCTATGGGATATCCAGTGGGATCCCGTGGGATCCAATGGGATGGTTTTTTCGGTATCTGAAAAAGTATAGATTACTGGTTTTTTTTTCTTATATTTATAAGATGGTAAGGACCAGAGAGGTTTACATGATAGATATTAGACAATACTTGTGAATAGTTTTTGAGTTATGTTACTGGACAGATCCGGACTGAGTTCATAGTCCAGATTTGTCCTGCCACATGTTATATATATATATATATATATATATATATATATATATATATATATATATATATATATATATATATATATTTATTTATTTTGTGGTTTTTCTTTTTTTCCTCATGGGGGTGGATGAATGGCTGGGGGAGTCACATAAAGTTCCAAGGCCACAAGGGCCACAAAACTAATCTGCAGCTGTCCCTTTGGGCAGTCTACTTGAAAGTTTTTACCTATTTGTCAGTACAATTTATTTGAAGTCGTTTATTGGCAATAAACCTTTAAAAAAATTCAAACAATATTTATCACTTGTGTAAAAAACTAGCCACTGAAACAACTCCTGTGAAATTTTGTAAGTGTGGTCTCTGTGTACACAAAATAGGTACAGATTTAGGCAGCAGTTAGTGCTGAACGTGGAAGATTTCAACTTCTGATAGAAACAATATGTAATTCTGGGACATTTTGGATACAATTTAGATAAAAAAAGTACAGTAAAATACATAACTGGAGAGTATGCCTTTGCAGTGCAAATGGGCATTGTTTTCTTGTTCTTATAAATATAACACTTTACACCTGAATGCTGAGAGAGCAAAATTATTCTAAAAAATTCAACTAAATGTATACAGTCATAACAGGGGTGAAAGTGAATGAGGAAAAAAAAAAAAAAAAAAAACCAGCACACTAAAACAAAACAACACAAATAAACCACCTCTTTACTTTTTGTCAGATTCGACATTTTGCTGAAAAAAAAAGAAAGAAAACAAAACACTTATTGTTTGACCAGGCCCAGGGTCTTATGACACTTCCCTGGTTTGACAAAATATAAATAAATTCTTCATTCTGACAGTACAAAAACAAAAACAAAAACAAGAAAACGAAAAATGTTATCCCTGATATAATTTTCCACTGGCTGATCCATTACATCATAGATGATAAATGAAGAACAAATAAACTCATTTTCAAAATTCTTTGAGTTTCGCCCCAGCAGATGTCCCAAATTTTGGCAATGATCGTACTAGAAGGGGCCGGGGCATGTGTCATGAAGTTCTATGCATTTATTTACATGTATCTCATTACATGGCCGGCGCAGGTCTCACCTCTAGGCAGTCTTGCATAGGCCTATCTGCGATATCTCAGGTTTGAATCGTGCCTATAATTCGAATTTGGTGTCGGAAAACACGTCTAGATTCGATAAATTTCAAATGTCTGATTTATATTTTATTCATCCCACTAACATTCCAGCCACGAATTTGATAGGAGATTACCTATTATCGCTCGCATGCAGCTGCACTGGTCAAGAAGACAAGATTGCCATTTCTTTCAGGTGAAAGTTCTCTCCCAAGACTAGGGATCAAGCTTTGCGTCAAAAAAAAAAAAAAAAAAAAAGAAAAAAAATTGCTCCGATACACCAATGCGAAGTATTAACGAGAAAACTTTTATTTAAATAACTTTCTTACCTCTGATTTCGCTTTCTTTGCCAGTCTCCTCTCCGTGTGGGTTCGTGACCTAGGCACGGCAGCATCCCTGCCGACCTGCGTGTGTACAAATAAAGTTGGCACTGCATCTTCCTTCAAGCGCGGAACATTGTAGAGGGCTTTCTTCGTGGTTGTTTTATAAATATCCTCCTTAAATCAATCAAGAGTAAAGTGATCGGAACACAACTTCGAGTGCTTGGTTGGGGTGAAATTCTTCCGCGACATTTTGTGATGCCACTTCTTCAACAGGTCCGCATCCTTGGGAAAGCCGAACATCGAAACCCCCTCTTTCTTATACTTTCCTGCTGACGCATTGTGACAACCCACGGCAAAACAGTAAGGCATGCTATTATTTTGTCAAAATTAGTTCAAAAATTGCGCTTTCAAAAGTTTTTATTCTGCTCAAGTGACTTTTCAAGCACAATTGACAATCTATCAAGCGTGTTAACACGTTTTATTGACTTGGGTGGGTATGACCACGCTGACGTCATAACGCTAGGGTTGCGCATGCGTTGCATACATTAGAGGACCAACATGGCGCGACCGTCAAATCGTCTCAATCGCCTCAACACGGCAAATTTGAATTAGTGTACCTTAATACTTAGAATTCTGGTGAAAGTTATTTATGCACCATTTATTTATATAGACACATATTTGATTGTTGGCAATATAAAATAGCTGGCAAGTCTTTCACTTTAAGAAAATATTCAGTAGTGCATTAAGTAATACTACTAAATGCTTGTCCTGCTGTCAGAAATTACCGTGGATACAATGCTTAGTTCGTGTTTCCAGTAGTTAAAATCTTGCAAGTGAAAGTACCCCATTTGAAAGGGTTTAACTTTTCATGGACGACATGTCAAATCCAATGTTGTGGCGTTTTATTCATTGTGCGACAATGGTGCTAGATAAAGCATACGATGATATCAGCTTGACCCTATTAATTTTATGTTATTGTGTAAAATGAACTTAAGCTGTTATGATTAGTATATTTGCGGCCTTCTCCTTCATTAAACGTTGAAGGATTGTAACAAAAAAATAGGCTATTATGCACGTAATTTTTTTGTACATAAAAAAGTGAAGGCAATTTGAACCACAAAATGAATATTTTAATTTACTTAGTAGCTCTTGCCTCTGGACACTCATGGACTCACCTCATTGTTTTATTGTTACCTGTAAAGTATGCCCGAACATGTGGTGATTTCTATAGGAAACTTGTATATCCAAGGTCTCATTTTAAGCGGGGCAATCTATGTATGTAACAATATGCCATTTCGGCAAGTTAGTTCTGAACTCGTAGGTTTGATTGGTTCTGTTGATTTCATTTGATTAATTCTGTATTTACATTGTTCTTTGTTCACATATGTTCTGTTCTTTTCATGTGTGTCAAACCCACGTCAATGCTCTTACACAGTCCACTCTGAAATAAAAATTTTATTTGAGCCAGTTTGGAGTCTGTCAATTTAGAAACTACTTCAACTTGTTCTCATTAACTACATGATCTATGTCTTTCACGGGACTTTGTAATCTATGTCTATCCCTGACTTGGGGTTTCTGGTCAGAGTTGTGTTTGGGCAAGATACACACGCTGTGTATTTCTTTTCTTTTTTTTTTTTTATTCAGTTGCATTACACGAAAATACAACCACAAGGCTATTGATGTTACCACATCACAAATATATGCCACATATTTTAAACACATTGACCTGTATGCATTGAATACCCGCTGTCAATTACACTGCGCGGTAATTGAATTTTAAACTATAGTTGATAGCTTTTTTCTATTTGGCCCATTCTTGTCTTCGTGATCGTCCAACTGGTTTGTCTCCGTGTGCTGCCATCTTGCGTCAACGAGTCTACTTACCTTTTTTTCTTTCGCGTCTCCCCTAAACTTAACAGTTAAGTTTCCCATTTCCTTGTCTTCTAAATATGAACAAGCCCTATATGCGACATTTATAAAGAAAGCCGTCGAGCAGGTTCGGTCAGATACTCGTTTGAAGTGGAACTTGACACTACGTTTTGCCTTGCCGTGTCCATGTTTTCCATGGGCAGTTATAGCATATATCTGATGGTCGCGTGTCTGGGACCTTTGTGCGTACGTATTACCTCGTGTTTTGTCGGTTTTGTCTTTAATTGTGTATTTTTATGCTATTTTGGATAAATATCGCTGTTAATTATCGTTTTGCAGCCGGTCGTTCATTGTGACACGTTGCAATACATTTCTGACATACAGGCGGATTGTCAGGCCATAAAATTTCCGTAAGTATTTTGATATTAAATTTTGCGGTAATTAAAAGTATTCTGCGTATATGTCGTTATATCTGCTTGCCACGCCCGAGATGTAAAGTTTTCAGAATTGAGAAATTGAAGTTGAATACATTTAAACTAGGCACGGTTAAATGTTTAGATCTATTATATAACTTTAAAGCACCTTTCAGGTTTGAACTCAAACCTGTGTATTGATATTGAAAGTGTATTTGAAACTGAGTCATATTATCACTAGACATCATGTCTTGGTATAAATATTAATATTTGTTTGTCGAAGTTGTATTCACGTCACGTTGCACAAGATTCACTTGTCTCTGTTGAATGGGTTTCATTAAGATTATTGCCACGTAAAATGTATTTTGCACACGCAGCTGAATCAGGAAATTTGTGCAACAGTTGTGTAATTTGCATGGATAAAATTATATGCACGTCGCTAGAGATGTGTAAAGTTGCACCAGTATATGGATACATTTTAGCTATGGTCTAATGGTAGCGAGTAAATCAGGTTTTGTATCTATACTGAAACACGGTTATGATATTATATGAAGTAAAAGTTAAATATTGTCTACGTGAGATTTGAACATTCTTGACGCGGGCTACTATGTAAAAGATTAAAGATTTCTGTGTATGCGTCGCATATATACTGAATTAATAAGTTAAAAAATGTTTCATGTATAAAAAAGTACTTCTCGTAATATGTATTAAGTGTATACAGGTTTGCTTTTCCAGTTTATGGGAAGCACGGGAAGCATGGGAAGCTCAAAGGAATTCATATGTCGTTCGTGGTAAGAGGTACCGCACTTGCAATGTTATCTGTGCTCCCAATAATGGTATAAAAAATTGGTTCTTCTTGACAATCCACGCCTGCAGTTTTTTTTTTTGTATGACAGAAATACATAAAGGAATTTTTTTGCGCTGGAACCATCCTTGTCTTCATTTCATTTGGACTGGATACAAGTTGTGTGCGTCATTGTCATAGGGGTACACTGGTACCATATACACCGTAAAGTTTCATTGGGGCGTGGCGTCAAGTCTTGCCTGCATCGCGTTTCAAGTTCTAGTTGTGTGCATTGCCCGGAACACGCATGTTGTTGTTTCGCGTCACGACATGGACACTCAGTGACTGTATGGACCTCTGTGTACGGACCAGTAGTCGCCACATGTAGAACAGGATATTTCTGATGATTTCGTAACGGTAAGCAGCATCGTAAATAGGTTTGTGAATTTTGTTTACCTGGGTTGCATGGTATAATGATAATTCTTTACGTGTAGTTGTTTGTAATTCTTGTTTTCAGCGTCATGGCTCCCATAGATGAGAAGAAAAAGTCTCGTGGTGTAGCTAAAGCTAAGGTGACAAAATTGTGTAATCGCATAGTACGGTTGGTTGCCGAGGGTGACGATTGTTCTCCCGTCCCAGAGTTCGTAAGTAGACTCAAAATTGACTTTGGTGAATTTACTTCTCTCCATGAGCAGGTAGTTGAAAGTGATCTGGAGGAAAATTTGGAAGTAAATGAGAAGTATTATCAACAAGTGTAACTTACGTACATAGATGCATTGACCAAAGCAAAAATTGTTGAACATGTTAAAGGTGACAATGATGGAGATTCTAACGTTACTGGTGCTACCAGTAACGTTCAAAGTGAAATGCTTAATTTGTTCCACTTACCCAAGCTCGAAATCCAAGTTTTCAGTGGTGATCCATTGAAATTTCACTCGTTTATGAAATCCTTTGAATTCAATGTCGAGAGATTTTTTAAAGATCCAGATTCGAAATTAGCACGTCTGCTCCAATAAACGTCCCACGAGGCTCATGCGGCAATTGCCGGGGCTTCTGTCATCTCTGCACAAGCAGGTTATGACTATGCGCTAAAAACACTCAAAGAGTTGTATGGTTCTAAACATAAAATTACTGAAGACATCGTTAGATTGCTTAGCAGGGCTAAAAATATCAAAACTCCAGAGGAAATGCGCGCATTCAGTCATGAATTGAGAAATTCGTACCATGTTTTGGATAATATTAGATGTTTAACAGAAGTGAATGCTCAGGCTATTATCTTTGACATTGTTGCGAAGCTCCCAAATTTTGCTCAAAATCGCTGGCAGAAAAAATGTTTGAAATCAAAGCGTGAATCCGATTGTTATCTGCAATTTCAGGATTTGGTTGCATTTGTCAAGCCGTTTGCCGACGAAATGAGTGACCCGTGGTGTGGCATTGTCGCACGTGCTGAGCGATCACAACAAAACAAAAAATCTGTGACCTCTCACCTCGCTTTTGATCAAAAGAAACATGCCCCGAGTAAACAAAGTAAACTCAAAGGTCGAAGTCGACCCAGACAGCCTTGTGAGTCCTCGCCAGAGGGCGCTGTAGGATCTGACTCGTCAACTGGTGCTAACACTCAGGAGTTTAAAAGTACATATGTATCATGCAAATTATGTAAACGATCACACACAGTTATGCAATGTCCTAACTTTAGAAGTCTTAAAGTTCCTGAAAGATTGGCTTTCGTGCGCACCCACCATTTGTGTTACACTTGCCTTAGAGACACACATACAGTGGCTGATTGTGAGAGTAGAAATCGGTGTTTCGTGTGCCAGAAGAAACACTCAGCATTCTTACACTTTGATGATAATTCAACAACACAAACAGCCTCGCATGCAGTCAACACTGGTGACTGTCTCATGCCTATTGTCAAGGTAAAGGTTACCTCACCAGGGCATGGTAACACTGGGGCATGGGTTTACGCGGCCCTGGACAGCTTCTCTAGTTCTACATTTGTAACTGGTAAATTGTTTGAACATCTTGGATTATCTGGCCTGGTTTGTCATTACACCTTAAAAACAATGCTTGAAAGTTCTCCTATGGCATCAAAACATGTTGCAATGGAGGTGTCAAATCATAACGAGTCCATGATCATGTCTGGTGTGAAAGTTGTAACTTAGATTCCCATCACATCTGCACCAGCATCCGCCTTTAATCACGATGATTATTCTCATTTGCAAGATCTGGACATCACACCCAATCTTGATAATGTTGAAGTTTCGCTTTTGATTGGCCAGGATTTCTCAGATGCTTTAATACCTCTGGAAGTACGCATGGGGTCTGCAGGTCAACCCTTTGCTATCCGATTCAAATTTGGTTGGGCGGTCAGTGGAAAGGTTCATAAAGCAAATGTATCACACACAGTCATTTGCAAATATATTTCTGGTTACACCAAGCCAGTTGATCATCTTCAACAGCCCACTGTTGATATTAACAGACTATGGGAAATTGAAAATGAAGGGTTTGATACGCTCAGTCTTTCAGTTCAAGACAAAAGAGTGATTGACTTTTGGGATGCTAATTGCAAAAAGGTGAATGGTCACTAAGAGTTACTGATCCCATGGATTGATCCACAGGAAGATATTCCTAATAATTATGTGGTTGCAAAAAAGCGATTAGACAATTTAGTCAAACGACTACAGCGTGAAGAACTTTACAATAGATATGATGCTGAGATATCAAAGCTTCTTGAATCTGAATATGCAGAAATAGTGCCTGATGAGGCAATGAGTGCAACCAAGCGTGTCTGGTACTTGCCCCACCACCATGTACTGAATCCAAATAAACCCGACAAACTCCGCATTGTCTTTGATTGTGCTGCGCGATATAAAGGACGATCTCTCAATGAACGTTGTATGCAGGGCCCACTATCCACGTTAGAGTTTGTTTCTGCGCATAATACACTCATTTGACACGTACAAAAACAGGCACATGAACGCAAGATTCATAACCTTGAAGCTGGTAAGACCTTGTTAAGGTGGAGCCACATATTGTCACTCAATCCGTTCTTGGATCCCAATGACATTCTCCTAGTTGGGGGTCGCACAGGTCACCATCCTATCCTTGTCCCACACAAACACTGTCTGGTGCCAGCTATTGTGAATCACTATCATTCAAAAGGCCATGTTGGTTGTGAGTGGATATTAAGCTTGATCCATGAAAAATACTGGATTATTAAAGCCCGCCGGGTAGTGCGCAATGTTTTGCACAAGTGCTTTACATGCAGAAAGATGTATTCCAAACCTGCTACACAGATAATGTCTGATTTACCACCTTAACGCATTCAGGCAGGTCTCCCACCTTTTACATATGTAGGTATAGATGCCTTTGGCCCGTATTTGACAAAGTTTTACCATTCGCAGAAAAAAAGATATGGCTGTATTTTCACGTGCATGAGCACAAGAGCAATACATATCGAAATGTTATACAGCTTGGATGCTCAGAGTTTTTTGTG
Organism: Hermodice carunculata; assembly: GCA_964020975.1. Lineage (NCBI taxonomy): Eukaryota > Metazoa > Annelida > Polychaeta > Eunicida > Amphinomidae > Hermodice > Hermodice carunculata. The sequence goes on along the minus strand of OZ026625.1, from coordinate 94,980,520 downwards.
TGCATTTAAAAGGTTTGTTGCACGCAGAGGCAATGTTACCAAGATTTTCTCGGACAACGCAACCAATTTCACTAAGGGATAGCGAGAATTGTGTAAGGCATTCTTCTTTCATTCAAAAAACACATTGTTCCCATACTCAGTCCCTAACGCCATTGAATGGGTTTTTATTCCTCCCAAATCTCCCAATTTAAGTGGTTTCTACGAGCGTTTGATTGCTGTTTTGAAACGAGTGTTTAGGGCGATTTTGCTTAAAGCTTCACACTTGACAGATGAAACTCTGTCTACTGTGTTCTGTGAAGTTGAAGCTATCGTTAACAGCAGACCACTCACGTAGTTAAGCCAAGATCCCAATGACCTTACACCTTTGACCCCAAATAGCCTGCTTATTATGAGGCACAGTGCTGATGTATCGAATACAAAAGCACCGGCTGATGCTTTTCGTCAACATTGGCGTGTCACACAGGATATGGCAAATCAATTTTGGTCCCGATGGATTAAAGAATATTTACCAACACTCAATGCTAGGTCAAAGTGGACTTTTCAAGATGATGATTTAAAATTGGGCGAACTGGTCCTAATACAAGAGTCGTCTTTGCCAACGGGAGTCTGGCCTATCAGGTTGATTAAACGAGTAATTCCATCTAGAGATGGGAAAATCAGGTCATGCATTGTCAAAACACGCACATCAGAACTACACCATCCCATTACACAACTTATTTGGCTTGAAGTTGGTAGTTATACAGTGTTCAATGCTTTGATAGGCCCCCATATATATGTATATTACTCAGACAACAATGTGTTTGAAAGTTGTCTAAACACTATCATGTGATGAATCTTGTTGATCACAATTGTGTGCTGTATTTGGTGCAAATGCTTTACAGGCTGATTCGTATTTCAGAGGCGTGCCCCTGGAGGCGTATTCATTGTAACATAAATCTTACCAAGTCAAAACAGGGTGACCATCTTAACCATTCAGTGGTCATGCCTTCGTAGTAGTGATGGATAGATTGATCATTTCCTTGATTTCTTGGTCACTTGAATATATTCTAAGCGGGGCTTAGATGTTCTAGGCTGTTTGAGCCTACTGCAGTTTGGCGCAAGAAGGTTATGGTTTTTGATATAAAATGTATTCTTGGTGGAAATTTATATTGAATGGTTTCTTCGCTAAAAGACTATTAATATGCAGTGTATTTTAGTAGTAGCCTCTTTTACATAAAGTGTTTGCATTAAATGCACTGAATCTTTTGTATCCAGTGTGGCTGAGTGTCAATAACACTGCGCGGTAATTGAATTTAAAACTATAGTTGATAGTTTTTTTCTATTTGGCTCGTTCTTGTCTTTGTGATCGTCCAACTGGTTTGTCTCCTTGTGCTGCCATCTTGCGTCAACGAGTCTACTTACCTTTTTTTCTTTCGCGTTTTCCCTAAACTTAACAGTTAAGTTTCCCATTTCTTTGTCTTCTAAATATGAACTAGCCCTATATGCGACATTTATAAAGAAAGCCGTCGAGCAGGTTCAGTCAGATACTCGTTTGAAGTGGAACTTGACACTACGTTTTGCCTTGCCGTCTCCACGTTTTCCATGGGCAGTTATAGCATATATCTGATGGTCGCGTGTCTGGGACCTTTGTGCGTACGTATTACCTCGTGTTTTGTCGGTTTTGTCTTTAATTGTGTATTTTTATGCTATTTTGGATAAATATCGCTGTTAATTATCGTTTTGCAGCCGGTCGTTCATTGTGACACGTTGCAATACATTTCTGACATACAGGCGGATTGTCAGGCCATAAAATGTCCGTAAGTATTTTGATATTAAATTTTTGCGGTAATTAAAAGTATTCTGCGCATATGTTGTTATATCTGCTTGCCACGCCCGAGATGTAAAGTTTTCAGAATTGAGAATTTAAAGTTGAATACATTTAAACTAGGCGCGGTTAAATGTTTAGATCCATTATATAACTTTAAACCACCTTTCAGGTTTGAACTCAAACCTGTGTATTGATATTGAAAGTGTATTTGAAACTGAGTCATATTATCACTAGACATCATGTCTTGGTAGACATATTAATATTTGTTTGTCGAAGTTGTACTCACGTCACGTTGCACAAGATTCACTTGTGGGTTTCAGTAAGATTATTGCCACGTAAATAAATTTTGTGCACGCAGTTTAATCATGAAATATGTGCAACAGTTGTGTAATTTGCATGGATAAAATTATATGCCCGTCGCTACAAATGTGTAAAGTTGCACCAGTATATGGATACATTTTAGCTATGGTCTAATGGTAGAGAGTAAATCAGATTTCGTATCTATACTGAAAGACGGTTGTGATATGATATGAAGTAAAAGTTAAATATTGTATACGCGAGATTTGAAAATTCTTGATGCGGGCTAATATGTAAAAGATTAAAGATTTCTGTGTATGCGTCGAATATATACTGAATTAATCAGTTAAAATTTTTTTCATGTATAAAAAGTGCTTCTCGTAATATGTATTAAGTGTATACAGGTTTGCTTTTCCAGTTTATGGGAAGCACGGGAAGCATGGGAAGCTCAAAGGAATTCATATGTCGTTCGTGGTAAGAGGTACCGCACCTGCAATGTTATCTGTGCTCCCAATAATGGAATAAAAAGTTGGTTCGCGTTGACAATCCACGCCTTCAGTTTTTGTGTATGACAGCTGCTAAGTGGAACACAGTTGGACATCTCAGTATGTGGAACACTGAATGAGAGAAATCTGTGGGGAGATAGACCTGACATTTTCTTAAGCACTCTTTCGTTGCATGGTAGTATGGTGTGGATTTCTTTGTTAGAAAAAATGTACTTCCTATATCTTCAGAAGACCATTCACATATGTAAGATGCATGTGAGAAGCACTTTGTTTAAAAAAATGAACAACAAATGGGGTTTGGTGTGTGGGGAAAACAACATGGAAACCTCTACAATTATCCGCCCGAAGATTTGCTGGATGTGATAAAATAAGGTATTCATATATGTAGCTGCTTACCGCGTGAATGTCTTACAAACATACATGGCTGTGTGTATCTTTCAAATGCGTCCAGATATTTGAAGTGGGCTCAGTCTTTATTCACCAAGTAAGTATCATTTAATCTAAAACACAGCATCAAAACATCGGAATTGAAAACAAATATTTAAATTACAGACACGCCTTGTCCAAAAGCTAGAAGTACACATAATATGAAATTGAAAACAAATATTTAAATTACAGACAGGCCTTGTCCAAAAGCTAGAAGTACACATAATATGGTCCTATAGAGTAATTTTCTTTTGTTTCCAATCCTGACATTAGAAATACAGTACTAGGTGTACAATATATGAGACAGTAGCGAAAGAAAAGGTTCTCAAATTAGGGAAAACTATTAGGCCTGCGGCATTTGAGGCTAAAATATGAATTTGGTCTACCCGCCTGCCTTATAGCTACAACATAGCCTACCTTATGTAATATTTTGTCTACTTTTAGAAAATGCCTGTTGTGGAGCTCTCAGGTGGTCCAGTTTTATGCTATGAGCAAAAATAGATACCTATGTCTGAAAAGCAAAACCATCACCTTAATGAAATCGAATAGATTTCTTCAATATAGGTTTACTATTTTAAATTACAGAACCGTTCCTTTTCGGTTCCTTGAGGCACCAAATCCATCTTACAAATAAAGCTGTGTCTGTAAATTAATGTCATGTGCATATATTTCTATTATACAAGTCTTTTTGGCACATGCAAAAAGACCAAAAATCGCCATTTCCGATTTCAATATTGTTAAATGTTCAGTTACTACAAATCACTTCGTTTTTCAAAATATTTTGTCTTTACTCACACAGAGTAGGCCACAGAGTAGGCAACTGAGTATATATATATATATATATATATATATATATATATATATATATATATATATATATATATATATATATATATATATATATATATATATTAGTTTCATCCCAGACATATTGTTTTCTCAAAAAACTTGGCATGGTAACGGAGCTAGTAAGGAAGTTGACTTATATGATTTGGTGTAATCGACATGTTTAAAATTATGCAAAATAGAGCCTTTCTAAAATCTTAAAGCTCCATATCTTTCAAACTATTGCAGATAAACACAAAATTTTAATGGGCACATCTAGGTTTGTGACACCTGCCAATATAATGGACAGTTGATAAAAAGTTGTAGAATTTCAATTAATGTTAATAAGGGGCATTTAAGAATTTAAAAGTTGAATATCTCCAAAACTATTATAGATAGAGATGAAAAAGAAAAAAAGGTCAATGGAAGGGTTTGTGGCAAAGCCACATCCAATGAACCATGAACCAAAGTTACAGGATTTTTGATTTATGCAAATGAGGTGGATATGCACAATTTTAAATGTTGAATAGCTTCAAAACTTTTATAGATAGATATGCTATTCCAACTTCAATTTGGGGTTTGTGGTATAGCTGCATACACTGACCCATCATCCAAAATTGTACAATTTTAATTTATGCAAATAAGATGAATACAAGAAATTTAAATCTTGAATAACTTCAAAACTATTATACATAGAGGTGCCATTCTGACCTCAGTTTGTAGGTATATGGCAAAGCCGCATCCCATGAACCATAAACCAAAGTTGTAGGCTTTTAATTTATGCAAATTAGGCAAATACACAAAATTAAAGTCTTTGAATAGCTATCAAAACTACTATAGATAGTAGTGTCATTCAAACTCTACCTTGTAAGTTTTGTGACGTGGCCACATCCAATGAACCAAGAACCAAAGAGTTATAGCATTCTAATTTATGTAAATTAGCATAATACACAAATTTTAGACTATGCTGAACAATGGCAAAGTGTAGCATTTCAAACTGTTCTCATTTTGAAGGTACCCAGACAGATTTGCTGTGAAGCAAATCTGTTCCAATCATTTTTCTGTTTGCGACTTCTCTAAAATCACTGACTGAACTCTATTCAAAGGTGATGGGTGCTACTTTGACTTGGTGTCCATCAAAGTCGCTAGGCGATGCTTCCTCCCGGCCCCGCATTTTTCACAAAAAAATCGTGATTATGAAAGAGAGTACACATTTCCATTGGTACAGTGATAGGCTGCTGTGAATACATGTATATGTAATGTTCCCAAACACAGTTTACTGTATCCACTTAAGACTTGGCGCTGCTGCAGATGTACCTTGGATAGATCTCCAGCAAGCTTTGTTTTATAGGACACGCGTCAGTGGCTTTTTTATGTCTGGGTGCAAACCCAGATATTCTATTTTTCAAGAAATATTTTGTTTCCTTCCTTTCCTTCTTCCTTCTTTCCTTCCTCTTTTCTTTCCTTCTTTCTTTCTTTCCATCTTTATTCTTTACGACCAAATTTGTCTGGAGTTTTTATCGGACACTGTTATTCCGACAATCACAAAACGTGCCATGCTGATTCACCTACAGGTGAAATTAAGCACCTGAATTGGAATAGTCATGGTATTTAAAATTATGCAAATTAGGGATAATTAAAATTTCAAAAGCTCCATATCTTCCAAATTATTGCAGACAGACACAACGTTCTGCCTATTACATGTAGGTTTTAGACATTTGCCAATGGGCAGTGACAAAAGTTCTAGAAGTGCAACTACAAATGGCAATTTTGAGACCTTTTTGCCATGTTAATTGTCTGAATATGTTCTTGAGGAAGGGAGGAAAGGGAGGCACATTGTGTTGAATATAAAATGGCTTGTTACATTGACACAAAATAATTCAGACACAATTGCGCTGATTAGGTGTGCATGCGATAAGGACGTTCTTTGGGAGCTCTGACAATTTTACCATCTTTTGCTGGATATGATCGGTAATATATATGCTGATAAGTATGCGCTCAGTGTCCTGGATACCTTAAATTAGAGTTAAATGAAAAATATATTTGAAAAAGGCACAAAATTTGCAACAAATTCTTTAATTTTATTTTAAAAAAGACATAATAATGTTGCTTTAGGACAGGAGAAACTACAGGGAAATATGGAAAGTTTATAAAAACATCTACTGGTAGTATTATCACATGTGTCATTGCTCAGCAGTTTGCTGATAATGCGTGTCTAATATCAACAAAAATCTGCTTTTGAAAGTAGTTTGCAACACGGTTGATAATGTGTGTCCAATATCAAAAAAAATCTGCTATTGAATAATCTTGACATTTGGAGGAACGTTGCTAGGTGACCATAAAACACTCCTACTTGACTCAATTTAATTCAAATTTAGTGGAGAAAGAGTCTCTTTACTTTTAACAGCCCATTTGATGAAAAGTATTCCTAAAGTTTGACGCTAGAAACAAGCTTCTGATGTTTGATTGCAATTTTATGTGATTTTTAGTCACATTCCGTTGCCATGGCAACCAACTTTTGACACTTACAATCTCAAACTGGTTTCTCAGGAAATGCCTGTATAGTAGGTATGCCGATGTAAAGTTGTGAAATGGTACCTTGCATTTTCATTACGTAATGGTTAAAAATGTGTTTATCCCGGGATTACTCAAAAAATGTCGTTACCATGGCAACCAATAAAAACATATGTTACCCATTAAATCGGTGGTAGATTTTATCTAACCTTTAACTACGGGTTCTTATCTTTCAATTAATACCAAATTTAGCTAAGTATTTTTTCTTTTTTTGTTTTTTTTGTTTAAGGACAGATTTTCTGACAAAATTATCACTTGTATGTATCATTTATCAGCAATGCGCAGCACTGGCCATATGACCAGTTTTTGTAATATCCACAAAGATCTGCTCATTTTGAGTAATGTAAACATTTGCAAGAACGTTGCTAGGCTACCCAAAACAGTCTTCCTTCAATCAACTGACCTCATTGTTAGTGCGGAAAGAATCTTTTTACATTTTAACATCAAATGTTATGAAAATTATTACCCATATTTAAAACTACAAATAAGTTTCTAGTGTTTACATGCAAATTAAAGTGATTTTTACAAACATTCTGTTGCCATGGCAACCAACTGTTGACACTTTCTATCTCAAACTGGTTTCTTATGAAACACCTGTATAGAAGGTATGTTGATGTAAAGTTGTGATGTGGTATCTTGTATGCGTATAAAGTTATGGTTAATCAGGTGATTCTCCCTTCATTTCTTGAAAACTTAATTTCGTTGCCATGGTAACCAATATAAATTCAAATTGACCATGAAATTGATAGTACACCTTACCTAACTTTGAACTTCAGGTTCTTATCTTTTGATTGCTACCAAATCCAGCCGGGTATTTTTCCGGTTGAACGAAAACTGAAAATAAGCCTTTTTTTGAAAATTTAGCTGCTCTACTATATAGGTTTCTTAATTTGCATTTACCGTAAAACTGGACCACATGACAGCTCCACAACAGGTATATTTGAAATCTACAGAAGATTTGCAAAAGAATGAGGTATGTTACAGCTATAAGGCAGACGGGTAGACCAAACTCCTTAAATAAGGCCCTTTTCTCAGATTTGCCGCAGGCCTATATACAGGACTGCAAACAAACAAATTGTCACTAGAAGGACAATGTTCTGCTACTCTTCAGTGGGCATGGCATACCCTGGTTTGTAACCCATTTTATAAGCTTACTTAAGAGGTAATATTGGCTTATCTAGTTTGACATATGGCATCAACTGCATTAACATTTGGGTATCTAGTTTATCCATGCTAAATTCCACACATGGTTTAATAATAAAACACGTACAGGGGCAATTTGTAAAATATGCACATCAAAGTAAGCTCTTGGAGGCTTTACATATACCCACTGTAGCCCAAGATATACTGTCTGTTACAGTGAACCTGCTAAAACGTACATTTACAGTCCCCTCCTGTAACAGACCTTAAAATTTGACAGCATATTCAAAGGAGTTACAACTCCCGGCAGTGTGGTTGATCGTATTATCACACTAAATCTGTCCCAGCTTGAGTCCATTTTTCATCACTGTATCATCCAAAAAGTGATTCGGGACATGGTCGTGGGGCTGTCCGTAGGTCACAACAGACCTTCGTAGTTGACAGCCCTGCATCTCTGCTCCCTTCACCGGACTCTAACATACCAGGCCTGCTCTGCCGTAAATTGTTTAGATTACGAACTGCTGTTGTCTCCTGAGCAGACCAACCTTCCTTGGCTGCTTTCGAGGCAATTACAATCTCTCTTCAGATACATTTCTAGATAAATGACTGTTGATGACACACCTTGTTCCAATCCTTGTATTGTTTTAACAATGTTTATTTTTTATTTGACAGATTACATTTTTGTATATATTGTATGCTTTAGCTTGCTTAAATACACGTTGTTTTTTTTTAAATATTATGTTTGTTGTCTTGTACTGTATGCTTCAGTATGATTTGTATTTCCATCTACATTTCTCCAGTTTTGAAGGTTAAAACTCTATTTTATATATATATATATATATATATATATATATATATATATATATATATATATATATATATATATATATATATATATATATATATTCATATGTAGATAAATAATTGTATACATGAATATTCGCATATATGTATACACATATGGGTGTCTATTTGTGTTTGCATGTATCTATGTGTGTGTGTATTTCAAAATAAAATATTAGAGCTACATCATTTTGCCAACCAACACACCGTGATATGAGTACGTCATTTTTGCTCTTTTACAGGAAACAGCGGATTTCTTTTTTGGTAAAAAACCGAATCTCTCAAGATATGATGATTATAATTATTATCTTTCAACAGATTTCTCATCAAGCAAGTTAGAAGCTTCAGGGTCAGAATAAAAAGAGATGTTTGTGGCATAGATACTCAACATTCTGCTTTGGAGTATATATAAAGCATGACAATGGCAAAGCAAATTGAAAATGCATTTCATTGCACTATTCTAATGCTTTTAACAAATAGACACTCCATAACTGTATGTCTATGCCACAGGATTTTTAGGACAGCTTCTGACTGGTCTCATGCAAAACTTAATAGTTGTTGCAATCTAGCACACAGACAATTGTGAAGTGTACTGTTCTGAATCAAATGCAATACTTCTTTTAGGGCTGGCTTACTTTGAACATTTCCTAACTGTAGACGAGCAAACAAAACTTATGTCATGAAGTGGGTCTGTTGCACGATGTAGGCTTTTGTATGATGTCAGACTAAAAGCACAAGTTCGCAGACTTTGTATGTGGTATGAATAAGAGATTCTGGTCTCGTCATAAAATGTAGATTGTTAGAGTTCCGGTACCACCTCACATCTTATTATAAGCAGCAGAGACACCATGCTTAGATCTAACAATTTCTTCCTTTAACGTGCCAAAACAAACCATTTGCTATTCAAATGACGTTTGCTGCAATGATGTACACTTTCAGGAGAGTAATGAAAATCAGTTTGAAACAGAATTATGGATAAAACATATGAATGTAAAGTGCTCTTTGGTAACATATTTTAATGGCGTGAGACTCTGAGCGACCAGTCTTAAACAAAAGATTCATTATGCACTTGCTTTTAATTTATTCCGCCTCATCAAATAGTTCAACATATTACATGCATAGTGATATGGTTATAGGTATATATGGTCCCTCATTTTGAGCCACAACCAGAAAAAAAAATTACTGTTGCAAATAGTTTTACAGTAAATTGTTTAAAACCATAAAAAATTCCACTTTATGATTATCAGTATAAAGTACATCTGGTCAATGATACCCCTTAATATTAGACACTTTTTTTTTGCAAATATACAGACTTGTACTTACTATTATGTCAACCATCCGACTAAAAGAGTAACATCTTTAACAATTGTATATTTCAGTTTTCCATAAATTCCTAAATGAGGCAGCTGTACATGCAGTCCATTCCACTTAACAAATAGTGTAAACCACAATTTTTTTGGTTCTCCTTTTCTTTTTTTTTGCAAATTTCCAGAGTAGTACTTACTATTGATCACCCATCCAACTAAAACAGTAACAATTGTAACTATTGCATACACCAGTTTTCCATAAATTTGTAAATGAGGTAGCTGTACATACAACGTCCATTCAGTTGAATTTATAAATAAGACAGGGCTTCAAAAAACTGAAGGTGAACTGTATATATGTACAAAAGATAAGTTTACACACAATGGCTCTTTTACTAAGCTCATCAGTAAATCAAGTCTACATAAAATAGTCTATATAGTCTAGTAGTAAACGAAGCTTACATGCAATTTCTCTATTTTGCCGAGGCCAGAAATCAGAAAGGTTTTTATACCAGTCCTAATCGCTGTGTTTATAAATGAAAATAACTTACACATTTTTCTTATTTAATTGATCTCAGAGTGAAAAAAGGACTTCATGCAACTCTTCGCTCAGTGACACTATATCCAAAACAGCTCTATATGTAACACCTTGTGGACTGAGTCCATAAGTAAAACATGTATATGTAAAACTTCTAATTCACTGATATGAAAAATAAACTATGTAGGTGTGGCTTATTAGACTGCTGGCAGGGCACACATCTAGTGGTCTGATATCACACTAAGCTCCCTCTTATACTTGTAAAGCTAAAGGCTATATTCAATGTAAATATAATATTAAAAATGCCTTATTTTTGAAAAGTTCATCAGGTTTTCTTCATGCTTAACTACGGTACCGTTTTCCCCTCTAATCGCCTAAACGTGCCTGGATGAGAATCGCCATCCATTTTGATGTCGTTGCGTAAATTGTGCTAAGGTAGAAACATTATTTGCTGATAATTGTAGGTAGGATCTTTGTTATGATTGCACAACCAAGGCAATATTTTTCCATGTTGAAAACATCATATCTGCGTGGAGAAAGGATTAGTGTCACCTTGACATTGACATCAGTTAAGTCCCTGTAGAGAATATAATTCAAGCCCAACGACGCAGATCCATCGCAAGTTTGTTTTGACTAACTATAAAAAAGTATAATACTATAAGTACATCAGCCATGGTGAGAGTGCTAGATTTAGTGTTTAGGCCTACAGTGGCGATCTTTTCCTGCAAATTATAGCCGTGCATACTACGGAACAAAAATATGATAAGGTGAGTTATATGCTACAGGTACATTGGGGAACGCCTGGGATAGTGTACAAAGAAATCACTTTTTTTTTCTATTGGATGCTAAAAAGTGAGTAGTTTTTTTTTTGGGGGGGGGGTCTTGTTTTTTTTTTTTTTTTTTTTTTTTTTTTTTTTGTTTTTGTTTTTGTTTTTTTTCCTTTTTTCCTTAATTTTATATTTTGTTTCCAAGTTGCAACGAAACACATAATTAAATTTACACAGGAAAGCACTTGAGGATGATATCAGTGTTTATGTGTTATTTTACATTGGTCTTTGTTTCTATTGGTGAAGCCTATCAAAAACCATAGAGGAAAGCTTGTTCCCTTTGAAATCACCAAAACCTAAATTACAATTCAATCTGACTTTAAAATTGATTGTGCCTGAGTGACTCATTCTCTCATCATAAGATCACAATGGTTTGGAACTATTGTTACCGGTTTTGCAGCAGTACATATTGTTGCTAACCACCGATATAAACATGCATTTTTTCATGTCATTTGGAACATAAAAAGACAAAGATTCGGTTTCAATACTTTACACACACACACACACACACACACACACACACACACACATATATATATATATATATATATCATATATATATATACATATAAATATATATATATATATATATATATATATATATATATATATATATATATATATATATATATATATATATATATATATATATATATATATATATATATATATATATCTATATATATATAGGTGTTCGTAATGAATGGGTAAAGCACATTCTCTTGGTCAAACATTTATTCGGGCTTTAGAACTCTTTTGAAGACAAACACATACCCATAGACTGCATGATGATGAGTCCTTCCAAGCAAAATAAAAAGAATTCTACAAACTAATGATTGGATGTGCAAAATTTTTGTTTGATGGCAATGATCATGATTATAATCACCACGACGACGATGATGTAGTAGTAGTAGTGGAAGTGGTATTGGTAGTGGTAGTAGTAGTAGTAGTAGTAGTAGCAGTAGTAGTAGTAGTAGTAGTAGTAGTAGTCGTAGTAGTATGGTAATTTAAAACAAGAGTTCATGAGCCCCTCTGCGCCAGAGGACAAAAACAAAAGTACACACAAACATCAGCAAAAATGTCTTGGTGGGAAGCATTTTTTAGATTTGCACAATATCATGCCTTACGACATTTAAGTCTCAAAGAAGCGAACACTTTTATTGGATCTGGGCTGATTCTTCTCAAGCAAACTGAATATCTCATGTTTGCCCCACCAAAATATTCATATATTTGTCTGGACAAAATTGGGTTAAAAACAGCCAGCTACTCAAGGGTGAACTATCCATTAGGCTCCTTTGTGATAGAATTCAAAAACGGAATTGTTCAACGTGACATTGTGGTCATAGATTACCATGTTGCCAAACCTTTAAGGGTGTACTTTACATTACATGTGTACATGAAAAATGATGCCAGAATTCTACTGTCGAGAAGAGATAGTTGTGATCAATGGCTTTACTCCTACTCTGAATATAGACGGACTACCTGTTTCTTCGATCAGCAATGTGATGGTATAAGGTACCAAACTGTCAGCATTTGTACATGCACATATGTCTCGCAAGTAAAATTTCTGTCGAAAAACAACCACCTCTGTGTGATTACTTCCAATGTTTGGCCATGGGGAATGGTCATTATTATGAGACACGAGCTGATAGCAAACCCTAAAGACCTTTCGCCAACAAAAACATTCATGCACATTTATGGCTATAAACAAATATCAGTTTCTTCACGTATCATCAGTAGATCTTTTTATGCAATAATCATGCAATATCACCAAACGTGGACACATTGCAGAGATATACAAAAAACTGGTCATTTAAAAGAACAACAGATTAAGGATAAGTGCAAATTGAGCGACACTTTCATGCACCTTTGTCATGTGGTCGAGCTGGGTATTAACACAACTGCCTTAACATGCCAACAAATAATGTGGCAAATTGTTGCCCCCACGCAATGGAAGGTACAGATAACGTTCGTTTCTATCAATTTAGAGCTACATGACACATATTGCAATCAACATTATATTGACATCTCCGAGGTAGCAACAGGCAAGGCATTTTCATATCGCAGTTGTGGTCGCACAAAGAATGTTGTTTTCACATCGGTTGGTGACTGTGTTCTTGTTAGTGTTGTACATCCTTATCGCGGTTTTGAAATTGGCAAAATCAAGTTTCACTTCCGATGCTTTTCATATATATCTGAGCCTTGTGCAAGAAACATTAGGTCAATTGCAGAATACAATACATTTAATCGTCACACAAGAGAGTACAGGTATAGAATTCCCATATATATGTCAAACATAAGAGTCGAGATAACAACAGAGGTAGGATCAAGTATTTCATTGCAGTTGACTGCCCGGTTTTATACGACCTGCTGTTCAGCGTGCATCGCGACAGTTGAATCCATCAAGATGGCCCCTTCCACACTTATGTTGCCAATGAAACAAACAAATCTGAAAACATACTTTACACACGTCTATTACAACTATTACATGCACAAAGTAGATATTAGATTGTGCTGCCGAATGGAGCATGGAGTAGCGATTATTTTGTTTAAAGAGTCAACACATTTAACTCATTTTAATCACAGTTTGTCTATATTGATGAAGCCAGGTATTTCATTCACAAATGTAATGTTGTTGAAGGGAGCAATGACGCTATTATTACATTTCAAATCTCCGACAAATAAACATATTAAAATTGAGGTGTCTAATTTTCATACAGTGGTTCTATACAAATGATTACAGATTCAGCAATTCTAAGGGAGTCAGACTGTGCATATGGTGGATTTGTTGCCTATGAAGATTACAATCCATTGCCTAGTGGTCTGTTTTCAATTACAAAATATGGGCCATTTTGCTGTAAATATTGTGATATCACAATATTGAACGCTACAGAAAATATTCTGATTGTTAGTTCTTATTCATACTTGGCACTGTTCTTTTATAATATATATCCAGGTGAACAATTAGCCTTGTTCTTATCTGCCAAATTGACACACTGCACTGGAATACCTCATCCAATTCGTTTTCATGCGCCTTTACATCCGTCTACCCCTGTTCAAATCAGGAAATCAAGAGGATCCTTACCTCATCTCATCTTTAAATTGTTAAAAATGGAGTGTTTCATATTTATAGAATATCGTCCGTGTTTTTGGCAACATTTAATGCAGTGCTCATTTTATATAACTGATAACTTCCCGAAAATTACCAAATTTTTTCGTCTTTCCATTTTAAACAAAATACCTGAAGAATCTCGTTTGAGATTAAACTGCAGCAGCGATTTTGTTCCTGAGTTCCCTAGAACACATGTGACGGGTTTTGCACTGACGCACAAATGGTTTTACCTTGACAGGGACATCATGCTCTTGAGCACATTATTGAAGTTAGCTGTAGAAAGGGAACCAAAATGCAGACTGCTGTCTGAATTATTTGTTGTGGTTCTGCAATATCACATGCCGTGCTTTTTACATAATGCAACAAAAAGATATAACTTTTTAAAGATAATGCCAATCAATTTGAGTTGTCTGAAACTATTTATACAGCCTTCTGTTTCATATTTTCGTATCATGGAACTATGTGATTACTTTATTCATCTGCACCTGTCAGACTGGTTTTTCCATCAAAAGGTACCAGTTGCATTGTACCTCCAAATATATAATATAACTGATGCTTTCCACTATAAATTAAAAGTATGGACAAGAAGGGAGTTCTGGGATACGTACACTAACCATGTTATGGATTGGGAACAACATAATATGCATAAAGTTAGCAAAAGTTCACACTTGAAATACTCGTTTCTTAAGCCATTTTCACAAGACAGTAAGAAATGGGAAGTTGAGGTCCGGAAATTTCTTTGCATGTGGCAATGGGATATAAAGTCATCCACAAAGTTCCTTTGGGAGTTTGAGATTGATTTGTGCAATTTTATTGATAGCCAATTACATATACCACAATTTATGTTAGAGATTATCCACCCTTACCCATCACAGCTTAATATAAACAGAACAAGCTCAATAAATATAGCAATTGCAATTCAAGCTGGATCATTCATAGTTAGGCATACGCAAAAAACATCTTGTTTGACATTTAGGGATGATAGCACAATTAGAGGACACAGCAATAACTGGTACACTATGACTACATCTATACTTTTTCCTATGTCGACGGTTTATGGTAGCTGGATAGATGCTCAAGCTACATGTGCAGTCGAGCAATCACATTTGATGGTTCTCCAAGACCGGCGGGCTCTTGCATTGTTAATGCGGCCATGCGAGCTGCAATTGTGTGATGATTTTATGACTGTTATTCTCCAAGCCACTCTTGTGTACATTGGTATCATCACCTCTCCGGTGAGTATGCAGTGTTCATAGCCCCCTATATACTTTGCATGATATATATATATATATATATATATATATATATATATATATATATATATATATATATATATATATATATATATATATATATATATGTATATATATGTATATATATATATATATATATATATATATATATATATATATATATATATATATATATATTTATATGTATATATATATATATATATACATATATATATATATATATATATATATATATATATATATATATATATTTATATGTATATATATATATCTAAGGATACTCTTCATAATTATTTCTGAAATCTTGTATATTAATGCCGGAGTTTTTTGTCTTTACTTTTCTTTGTAATGAACTGGCTGTCTGTTGAAACTAGGTGTAACATATAAGGCAACTTTTCCTGGGTGGCCCTTGCGGAAGCGGATGTTTATCATCCTTAGCAGGGTCATCCTGACTACAATTTCTGCATGGTAATTCCATCCTCACTATTATCTATCTTGTTTTTTGTCATATATGTTTTTGCACAATTACCAAAATGTATACAATGTATTTACTTCTATGTCGAATAAAATAAATCTGAATCTGAATCTGATATATATATATATATATATATATATATATATATATATATATATATATATATATATATATATATATATATATATATATATATATATTGTTACAATGCCCACCTTCAGAATATTTTATATCGTAGCGGAATTCAACATGGAATGACAACATTAAGAGATAACCTTACCAATAACTATTTATTAACAATAAAAAATCAGTACAAAGTAGGTTACTGAATTTTTTCACTTAGCAATGCTGACACTCCAATAACTTTAAGACTGCAAGTAAATGCTAATCCCTGGTGAGATATCATCCATAGGTACTGTCCCAAATACTATTGTAAGTGCCATAAAATCTGGTCCAAATCCCACAAAGGCACACATTTCTTTCAATGTGGTAGACTAAAAACGGTGCCAGCCCAAATCTCACACAGGTACAGTTTGGTTCCAATGTAATACAATTAAACACCAAATCAAGGAATCCACTCCAAGGCACTGTCCACACTCCAGAGGTGCAATGTATAAATGAGTAACTCCTTGGCAGTAGCAATGGTTCACAGTCCCACTGGCTTGGCGGCAAACAGCTATTGTCAGATCTCAGAATCCCTCTGTTTAGTCATAAAGGGAGCTGATTGATAACCGATGCCGAGACCTTTTCGCCAGTATTCTACATTTTTTAAATAAATTACACATCATACTTCTCTGTGATCTTTCTAGACCATATCAGAACGTTGCGGTTCTTTTATACTATCTCTGTATATAGGTCACCACTTCAGTCCATTGTTCACAAGCTACATCAGGGTTACCCCAACAAAGCAGGCCAACTTAGTGACGTGACACACTCTCAATGAACACAGTGACTTTTACAAATAAAAACATTATCTATATTCATAACAATACACACACACACACAGAAATATATATATAGGTAGATAGATAGATAGATAGATAGATAGACAGACAGACAGACAGACAGACAGAGAGACAGACAGACAGATAGATAGATAGATAGATAGATAGATAGATAGATAGATAGATAGATAGATAGATAGATAGATAGATAGATAGATAGATAGATAGATAGATAGATAGATAGATAGATAGATAGATAGATAGATAGATAGATAGATAGATAGATAGATAGATAGATAGATAGACAGATAGATAGATAGATAAATCTGTATTGACGTAGGTGGAAGATGGGAATAAATTGAAAATATACCTGGGCCCACACACACAAAATAAATAAATAAATGAAATAAAAAGAAAACAACAACAACATGTCAATGCCCGAATGCGTTTTTGCCCAAATGCATTTTTGACTGCAACTATTATCACATATTTCTTAAATAAAATGGCGGCTTGTTAATTTGGATATCATACCTGGTGACCTGTGCAAATGAAGAAATAATGGGTTGTTTGCCGGGATTGACTGACATAAATTAAGGAAGTATAAGTTTGGGTACTGAATATTAAATCAGGTTCTAGTTGATGACCAGGAATATATCAACAGATAGAATTGCAATAATTGCAATGAAGTCTAAACGAGCAAATACATGAGTTTGATTAGTGCCCCATGAGCCTTTGATTAATGTAACTATGGGACACAAATATTTTTCAATGATTTTTAAACATACTTCCTGGATCAGTTGGGGAACAGGGATATATTAAACAAGTTCTTTTATTGGACCAGGAAGATTTATATGGGCGGCATTTTAATCATTGCAATGAGTTATAAACAAGAAAATGTATAGGTTAAATAGAGAACCTGATGAACCTGCGATAGATTCAATTATGAGACACAAATGCTTTTAGATGATATCTAGACATGTAGAAATCAATTTTATTGTATGTCGAAGTGTATTCAGTGATATGATCAAATGTACTTTAACATATAATATACAAATCCTTTTAAGTATATGATCAAGCAGTTTGAGTGATATGATAAAATCAGTACGATTCGACAATATCGTCAAATCAGAATTCACATTTCAATTATATGTTATCGATAAGATTAAGTACATATTCCCCTCCTATTATGCTCAACGATATTTACGATATTAATGGCATTTTAACACAAACCATAGCACGTTGTTTTGCATTTTTTTGTAGACGGTTTTTCCCTCTCTTTTTTGAGCAAATCGTGGCTGTAAGCAAAAGATCCTATCAAACATTTATTGTTGCATTTTTTTTTTTTTTTTTTGACAGAGTCAACAATACACTATTTTATAAATCTTACTTTGCTTCGCATGAACCTGTCACTGGATATTGTAATACTACACAATAGAAATCGCACTGAGACTAGCTCAATATCTCCAACACAGAGCGACCCAGATGTATATCACACAGGGAAATATATAAGAAAAATATAGCAACATATTGCGTGGAGTACAGTAATTTCCATTTACGGTCATTGGCTAAGTGAACCTCAGATTTAATGCCAAGAACTACATACCGCCCTTTACGGAAGGCCTAGCAACGCAATGAGAACATTGGGCAAAACGTTTGTCAAGAGACAGGTCCACATATCTGTGGCAAATGTAAGATGTTTCTTTGTATTCAGCATCAGTGTCACTCTCTCGGATTGGTACATTCATAAACTAATCTACATTGTCGCTGTTCATCATGACTTTGTGTCAAACTTTTTAACAATCTAATGTTCAGATACTTATACTTACACTTCATCTCTCCCCATGGCTTTGATAAGGTAATAAAGCCATTTACTTTAATTAGTCGTCCCACTTAACTTGTCTCCTGCCATGGCAAAGAATGTATAGCGCGATTCTTTAAATTTTGAGCTATATATTAATCATCACAATACAGAAAGTTTACCTTCAGTGGCAGGACAGCGTAAAAGAGGCCTCTACTCTATTTATTGCTACTTCGAATAAGACATGCACCACTCGTACATAAAGATACTGCTTTAGAATAGTCTATGGTTGCAATTCTCAAACAACCTTGCAATTAGGGTTCATGATATGGCGTTCCCATGTGGCATGAGGTTTCCTCCACCAGAATCTCATCGATTTGGGGTACTATGCTTTTCCCTAAGTTTTTGGGCTTTCTAGTTGGTGTTCATTTCAAGAATACGTAAGTCAAAATACACAAACTTCATTGTTCTGTAACTCTTTATGGGGCTCTGGCTGCCTTGAATAGACATTCTCAAGTGAGTACTTTTTTTTTTTTTTGCTTTCTATTATAACGTCTGCCCACTGACTATCGATATATTCAAGTTTTCCCCAGTGTACATATGTTCCAATGGAACGCCCATTTTTTTACTATGTGGCAGTGTCGTCGGTTGCAACTTAAAAACATAAAAGATACATATAATTAAAAACAAATCATTACATTTCTATTTTGAACTGCAGGGGCAATTTTGTATTGGAATGTGTTCGATATAGATCAACCTAATCAGAGAGTCACCTGCCGGAATTCACCTGAGGAATAATACTTAGGCCATGCACAGTAAGAACATACTGGAAAACAACAAAGTGAGATACGTCTACATTGATAATGTGCCTAATATTGGAATTTCGTGACAGAGTTTTCAAATAAATGACTCAAGCTTATACTATATTTACTTTTTGTATTGTGATATAGTTTCCAAAGCTGATAGATGCAGATCAGCCATTTTTGTGGTTACCTTTGAGCCCAACTATATGTTATTAATTAACAGAATTACTCTTTTGCCATGCAATCCTACACTCCATATGACTTGATACCTACTATTTTACTCAAAATTAGCAGGCAAGCACCAATATATTAATATAGTTTAATGGTATACAAAAGTGCATTATCTTGTAATCAAAGTAGATTCACATGTACATGTGGAAACCTCATATGGCTTTCCATACTTACCACAGAAAATATACAAGCATAGTATATTTGGCTATTGAGTGTGGCTATTCTCACCATGATGAGCTCAGTTCAGCATATGTATTGCGTCTTTTTGTGTAATCTGTCTTACATATGTCTGTGTGTGTCCATCACATGCATATTTTGCTTAATCCACCTCAGACTTGGTGGGGATGTACTTCATGTGGGTTTCCCCCAAGAGTATTCAAAGGCCCATGCTATATTATTTCTTGCATTAAAAAATATTGGCTCATCTAATGACAATCTTTGAAAATACTTTTGTTAAAAAACACCTGGCAAATTATGATGAAAATATGTAGGGACACTCCAAGATGCTACTAGACCCTTATCTAGCGGGTAACACTGCATTTATTTCTATAGAAAAGTTTTGGTCTGTTTGTTGGTTTTTGGCTTCTTTTTGGCCTCTTTCTATATATTATTTTCTTACTTTTTTTACCTCCGCTCCAAAATGTTTCTCAGATCATGCTGAAAGTTAGTGGGAATGTTCTTGTGGAAGTTTTGTATTTGGGTCTTTTTGTCCAGGAGCACTTCTTAGTAGTCATTATCCTATTCCTTTACTGTCCATAAGCTACGCCCCCCCCCCCCGCCGTGTCTAACTTATATACCTATGGAAGTATTATTGTCCATATTGCACGTGCTCCTCTGTACAATTTTGACATAGGCTGTATAAACCCAAATAAATCCAAGGTCCTTCATAGGGTAACTACCCAGACCATTTTTCAGAGCCTGTACCCATGAACGTCCCTCTGAGCAGTGGCTCTTTGTCTGAGCTAAATATTCAGCAAAGACAACCCACATGAAGAAATATGGACGTGGCAAATGATGAATTAGCTGAATACGTGAAGGTTTCCTTATAAATGGAGAACTTCATAATGAAATAAGAATACCGGTCAAACAAATCATAACTACTAAATTTGCATACTAAAGGTTCAGATAACAACAGTTTGACTTACCCCAGAACCAGTATGTACCCTCTTTAGCTGGATAGCTTATCCTAGTTTACCCACCTGCCAGTGTATAATTCAAGTAGAAACAAACTGTGGCATTATATTCGGTCCCATTGATTGTAAAATAAACAGTTGCAGCTAGACCACCTGTACAAACCAAGGGAAATCCTAACAAGTAATGCAACAATGGATATCCTGCACGAAAAATGTAAAACAAATTCCATCATGACACCTCATCCTCACTTTGAAAGTCTCGAAACATTTAAACTCTATTCCACTGCCAAACTGGAGGAATGTTTTAACGTTATGCATCAGGTTTGTGACATTTGAGAAAATACTGTCGATCTTGAGTATTTTGTATTTATTTTGTTCATTAAATAATGAGTTAATGTGAATTTATGCATGTCCCAAAAATTGAAAGTCATTAGCATTGATGCCAAAAACATGTCATCAAAACAATTTTTCTGAAGACGATTTTAAGTACAATTGGGCAAATTTGTAACTGTCGTAGGCTGCTGCGTGCTACCGATAGCCCCAGGGAGTTTACCTGACAAAAATCATGCAAGCCTAAAATGTCTGAAAGAGAATATTAAAACAGAGTGACGCCAAAAGATAAAATTAATAGCAAACTGTGAAATTATTGTAACGAAACTTTTTAACCGGATATTAACAGCACAATTATAGGGCAAGTCAGAAAAGAATGAATATCATTGGTATTTAAGTCTAGAGAACACGATGAATGTATAATGCTTCCGAACAAGATATCAAGTACAATTAGGCACGTTTGTAGCTGCCTTAGGCCGCTGCTTGCTACCAATAGTTGAATCTAACAGAAAACAAGCTAGCCTTAAATGTCTGAAAGGTGAACATTAAAAACAGAATGATGCCAAAAGATAAAATTAAGCAGCAAAACAGGCAAGTCTAAAATATCTAAAATTGTTAAAGCCAACTTTCTAGGCATCTTTAGATATTTACAGCAAAATTTGTGGAAACATTTGTTTACAAGTATACCTTTGAATCCTATTGACTCAAGTTTATTCTTAAAAAATGGCTCTAGATGCAAAGTCCTGGAATTTCGCACTGATACGACTAATCTCAAAATCTGTGACAAAAATTTTACTCGACTCCACAGTTAACTCTACTACCTATCAAAAAGTTGACTTTTCTGTTGAACATTTAGTGGATGGTCACTTTAAACATTTAGAAAAGTACAACTTCAGTGATAAATTCCGTAACTTACCAAGGATTTTTGCAATTCCAAAATTACATAAAAACCTATATAAATTTCGTTTTATTGCTGGATCTAAGTTCTGTTCTACTAAAGAATTGTCAGTTCTGCTAGCTAAAGGATTAGAAAAGGTACAGGAATTTTGGTTAAATTACTGTAAAATAATTGAATCATGTCAGGAGTTAATAGGTTTTGGATATTAAAGAATTCTGTAAGTTTGCTTGACAGATACTGTTTCACCTTACAGGCACATATCATATTGGGATTTTTCTACTCTCTTTACTACAATACCTCATGCAAATTTGAAACATAGCATTCAAACATTGTTTTTTTTTAAGTTTTTTTAAGAAAAATAAATTTCAGAAAATTATATTTGGTCATAAACATGCTTTCTTTGGTGATTCTGCTAGGAATGGTCAACATACATTGACTTTGATGAGTTTATAAAACCGTTTTAATATTTGATAGATAATATTTACATACGTTTTGGTGATAGTGTCTTGAGACAGGTCAGAGGGATTCCCATGGGTACAAATTGTGCGCCACTTTTGGCTAATCCTTATTTATTTTATCACGAGTATAATTTTCTAATGATAATGGCAAAAGATAAAAATTCCCATGCTAGATCATTTAATTTAACTTTCAGATATACAGATGATTTATTAAGTGTCAACAACAAACATTTAAAAGATTACATTACATCAATTTATCCTAGTGACCTGGAACTAAAAGAAACCACTGAATCGAACATAACATGCTCATTTTTACATCTACTCCTATTCAATGATGGTGGTACATGTATATTAAAATCAAAAGTGTATAATAAAAGAGATGATTTCAATTTTGATATAGTAAATTATCCACATATAAGTAGTAATTTTTCTATCAATCCTGCTTATGGTGTCTATGTCACAAGACAAATTGCTTTCGCAAGAAACTGTACTGATTATTAAAGATTTTCCTGATAGACATAAATCACTTTTAGGTAGACTTATTAAACAAGGGTTTTCTAAAATAAGATTGAAAAAGGTTTTTCTTAACTTTAAAGATAAATATCAATATGTTATACAGAAATATCATGTTGATTTATATGAACATATTAATAAGGCATTTTCTGAGTGTCAGTAAAACACAGAAATATGTTTATGTATTTTAATGTTATGGCTGAGATTGTTTTACCTTGTGCTTGATCAAACTTTCAATATTGGAACTTAAAATTTATTATAATTACAAGAAATATAAAATGAAATAAGGACCATGTAAATTCTCAGGCATCATGTTGAACAATACATGCCTTCTATTTTCTCATCCTTTCAGAAATACTGACAAAATGTAAGGAATACTTACTCAGCTGATGTGAGTCATATTTTCGTAACGAATTTTAGGCCTATTGTGCTGTTTTTTTTCCAGTGAGAATGGAACATGGAAGAACTTAACCATGTTTCATAATAAATATAATATTAGTATCAAATTTAGTTATCACATGTTACACAATTCTAATGTAAATATAGTAGTCTGACTTAAAATTCTAATTTATCCTGTCGTTGTTTGGATGATGTCTGTGAACTATGGTGAAGTAATTACCTTTTATAACTGTACATTAACATGAAGGGCTAAATTTGTTTTAGGCCTACTTTAAATGAATGTGAGTGTTTTCGAAAATAGGGGGATTGGGATCCTGCAAAACTGGTTTAACCCACTGCCAATATGTTGGTAACCTGTTCCAAGTCAGGTAGAAGATGCTCTCATTCGTTTAAATGTCATTACTGTTGGCCATGGATCCTTCTGACGATGAAGACTAGCATGTCTTACTATTTCGTAAATGATCCTGGATCTGACAAGGTTAAACTGGTATTCGGTTTGGTCTCACCACTATCACTGAAAACTGTTGTCCGCCTCTCTTTTCATGGAACTTTCATATATTTGGTAACAATTTGAACATTCAGGCATTTTCTGCACATATTGCAGTGCAGTAAGTGTTCCAAGCGTAGTGAAACTGATGTTGTTTTTTCAAAATTATCTGATGAATATAGTTTGTTATTGTGAAGGTCATGTCAGGTTAGCTCAGAGTGCTTAATGTACTCTCTCTCTCTCTCTCTCTCTCTCTCTCTCTCTCTCTCTCTCTCTCTCTCTCTCTCTCTCTCTCTCTCCTTCGTATAAATAATTAGAATCTATATCAGCTGGTTGACAAGTTGAACTACGTCTGATTATAAATGCAAAAATTTAAAACTGTTACAGGAAAACAGTTATACTTAGAGTTACCTTTAGGAACTTCAACATGATTCTTCTCTCTCTCTCTCTCTCTCTCTCTCTCCCCCTCTCTCTCTCTCTCTCTCTCTCTCTCTCTCTCCATAAAACCTAATTCTTTCTCTCATGAAGGTAGTAGAAGTTTACAATAATTAGGACTGTTCTACATTTTGACCTTTTGAACTTTATAGAGCCACGAGTTAGATGTATATTATGCTTGGCTGACTTACAGATGACTTACAATGCCATACTACATTTTTGGAATTCTAAATTATTACCCTTATAATTGACTTTATTGGATGACTTGTGGGATTCTATGCTTTCTTGAACATTTACATTTCTTTTCAAAATACTTCTGGAAACCAACTTGAAATGTGACTGCTATCTGTACAAATTTTGGCTATTGTAATGCATTTCTGACTACGTTTTAATGTTTGAGGCCTAATGTCACTTGCCTCTGGCTGATGTTTAACATTTGAACCAATGTGCTTATTATATTTGGAAATTCAAACACTTTTCTTTTTGAAATACTCTTAGTTTATCTCCTTTAAAACAACATCATGTCTTTAACTACATGTCTAAAACACATCAAATTATATAATCATGTTGTTCGGATTCTTGCTGATGGTCATTTCAGGCCTAGGGGGCTTTTCTGATGGATTGATGTTGGTGTTAGTGTCACTTTGTGAACTTATATGGATGATGATCATTTTTGAGATGGTGGTTGCAAGAAGTACCTTTTAAAATACTGAATTTTATTGACATTTTCAACAAATTATCTGATGTGCTGCAAATCTAGGTCCCTTTTCATAAATTGTACGGTCCTGTATGTGCATTAAAGTTGTTATGGCTGAATGTCAGCTTGAGTTATCACTTAAGCAGTCGCTTGGCGTAGATTTTGATGAGAGGTCCAGGAAAGGCCATAACATTGATTTTGAGTTTCAAAGAGACCAAAAAATAGAAGATTATGGTTTGATTATAAATAAATGCAATACAACTTATGAGAGAGATCAGTTATCATCTAAAAGTGCCAAAAACAGAATATAAAAGATGTGAATAATTTAGGAAATGGAAAATGAATACTTTAGGGGCCAAATAACCAAACAAAACAAAACCAAACAGAGAGAAGAGCAAACATGAGGTTGTAAGATAATAAAATCTTGTATTGACGAGCCTTACAATACAATCTTTTCTCCGCAATACAACCCCAGGCTGGCTGAAGAACAGCCAGCTCCTTGAGGTATTTATACCAGCCATACTTGGTCATGTGACCACATGCATCCAGTTTCTCTAATATGAAACAAAGAAGATTATACTTAAATGGCTGAACTCTGACATTTTAGATATGCATATGAAAATATTTAAATGTGACTTTGTGTGTTTGCCAAAAAGTTTTACACGTAGGCCTGAAACATGAACTTGTCTTATGATTTGTATCACGTTTGGAAAGTTTGCCCTCTAACTGTGAAGGACAGATGTTCTATAAACTGGATGCATGCTGTACAACTGGTTTACAATGTTTTTCAATGAACATGTTTATTTCCTTTTATTTACCATTTAATCTTCTAATTCTTGAATAAGATTGTTATTATTTTTAATCATAACATACTCCCACCGTCAAGACGAAATGTCCCATTTCGGTTAGATATTCCGTTGAATGACGTGAACACAACGAAGGTTCTGTAAAATGTCAGTATTATGCGCTCACCACATGGAAATGAAACGCAGCAGAAAAATATCTTTAAAATGACTTAAACTCAGTATGCAAAGAGTCTCAGTAGCGAACGTCCACTGTATCGAAGTAGGCCGCACACACCAGCATAGGAATAAGGGGGAAAATGAAAAGAATGCAATGTGGAAGGTCAAATTACGAGACGCAAATTAAGCTGTCTGGGTCAAATGTCTGGAGAACAAGTCGGGAGCGAGGAAAAGTTAGAAACGATGATTCTGTGTTGACCAAAGATGTAAATGTTCTTGTGAAATGAAAATTTCTTCAAATCGTCGTCCAAATGGATAGATAACTAGGAGTAAACATCGGAGTACCCGGAAAATGAAAGGTCAATTCCCTCATATCCGTGGTTGGGCGTGGTTGTGCGGCTATATGGTAAGTACTTGTAGCATGTGATGACTGCACACACAATAGTTGCGGTGAGAGCAACTGCCATTCACAATGACAATGAAGTTTGCGGAATTATTTGGCTCGCCAATGAAATGATACATCATACAGGATTTGATCAGATCTATGGCTGAATTCCTGCAAATATAAAGCAAATTTACGCAGAAACAAGAACAAGGATAAGAGAACTTGTTATACCATTATATACGATTGCAAGTTGCATATGTGCATGTCACACCCATAACATCAAGTTTATGTGGATGTCACAAATTGGATTCACGAGTTGCAATATAATGCATAAGGACATTCCAAACGAAATCGGAACTTTGAAAGTTTATTGATAATTAGACAGATAAACACTGTCCAGATAGCCGAAAGGAGGGACTGTTTGTGAGAAAAAAAAGAACAATGGCCGTAAATCACTTGTGGGGAGCCGCTCGAATGGCATGAGTACATACAAGTGTGAACATCGTGAAACCTTTTTGTGACTGTGTCTATATTTTATTAATTATATAAATGATATGCGATTACATAGTACATGGGTCGCGGTGACAACGTGTTACTGATAGATCAAACGTGTACTGAGTGTCAGATACGCGAAATCACCAATATGGCGGGGATCTCCCGTCACAAAGCAAGACAAGTACTTCCTCAAGTAAAAAAAAAATCAGCTCGTGTGTGTATGTGTGTGTGTGTGTGTGTGTGTGTGTGTGTGTGTTTGTTCAACAGAGTTTTTATTCCTACCGTATGCTAACAGCTAGGAGTATCTGCGAACGTCAAAGGATATAATGTTATCGCGTCCCAAAATTGAAACGTTTATGTCATAACTTGCCATATTATGAATATAACACACCCGGCACCGTATCTTGAGACGTCTCCCAAGTAACAATTACCAGTTGTTATACACTCAACTAAACTATATCACGCGACAAATCCTCAAGCTCATTGTGACTCAAAAATCATTTCTTATGACCGATATTGAATTGCGGTCATTCGTGTATTTGAAGTGCATTAAAATTGTCACATACCATTACGATAATAATTGCATCAAATTCAAATGATCCATCACAATCTTACAGAAAAAAACGCGGCGCACTGCAGTTACGCCGAACGCATGTGACTCCCAATTCCATAGATCATCTCATTACTGACCTATACACAAACAATAATAATAACAATAACAAGCAATTAATAACTTGGGGGTATGCGTGTATACAAGACACAACATAACCACGTTAATTGCTTTAAATATGCATGTGATATCCAACACATACACCAATACCAAAAAAGAAGTTTGTATGGTTATATATATGCGAATAAAATATGAAATGCACTCTGAGAACACAAGGGTTACCATATTTAGGTTGAACAATTGTGTGTCGTGGCATTCGCACCAAGGACAACAGGTTTAGTGTCCTTTATACTAATATAAAAAAGATTATATACGAATGGGGGGGGGAGGGATGCCATGAAGTGTATCTGGTAATGTCAAGATAGGTGTGACTTACCATTGTGCAGTCAAATATTATAATGTATGTGCGATTTGGCAAGAAGAGATGAGCAGGCAAATATGCATGTGGACAGACCTTTCTTTCTTTCTTTTTTTTTTCTTTTTTTTTGGGGGGGGGGTACAAAACTGCGTTCACAAAAATGTCCTTCTGTTATGCAGAAGAACAACTTGTTTAAATTTATGTATGGCTGTGTAACATGAGGATACAAACAAAGGCGCTGCAGGTGTCTCTCACTTTTTTTTTTTTTTTTTTTTTTTTTTTTTTTTTTTCATGACCAAAGTTATAAAACAGATCGGAACTCGTAATCCTATACTTCTGCCACTTCGCACATAAGACTTAATTGACACAATGCACTTTGTCTATCATAATTGGGTACATTTTAAATTATATGTGCATGTATAACCTATAATCAACAAAGATGTGCCTCCATTTTGACAACATAAAGAATAACCATATTCATACATGTCAATTACAGTTTGCTGCACAGAAGTTCTTCTGTTGTCAGCCTCCTGTGAATATATGTAATAGTGATTTCACAATCGTATAATGCGTTAAACAAATGAAAATAGTCACAAATACTGCATTTCAGAATCTCATATATGGTATATGAAATATAAATATGCCTGACATTAAAATGTCTCGTATCCTTTCCTGAATAAATGAAAACCTTTATTCAAAATTATTCAAAGGATAACAGTTAACTATCTTGACAGGAGAAACAATGACAGCTAAAGATTATTTGTGTTAAATCAACATGTGAAATCACAAAAATGACAGAGGCGTTCACAGCCTTGCCTTGTATGTCATTAATAGTTATCAAAGATTATTGCTAACTTAGTCTAATATATGCGTTTATACAAGACCCACGTACTACTAAAAATATAAACACTTAGAAAACTTCCCACTTTTTGCACTTGTTTCCAGCTGAGAATAGTTTTTGGTGCCTGGGCCAAATCAAGAACTTTGGATGACCAGGGAAACAATGGCTACGTAAATACGCGTTTTTTTTCCTAGTAAACCAGGCCAGACATTGGACTTTCATTGGTATCAGTTTCGTCTGAAGTTACATTGTTTGGGTTCATACCGGTCACTGGTAGTTCTTCAAGTGACGTTTGTGTGCCTGTCTCAGCTGAGGGTTCAGTTTGAGGTTCATTGTCATGAGCGTACGTGACAGGTTTGTGTTCAGGAGACGCCTTCAGCTCTATTGTTTCAGAATTTATGTTCGTATCAATTTCGTCTGCTTCAGATAAGGCAGACATAACAAATGCCCTGGGCGGCTTTTTAGGGGGAACTTGTTCGTCTAACATGGCCAACTGTGTCCGTACAAGTCGCAATTTATAGAAATTAAATACTGCAAGTGCCAAAACAGCTATCGTAAAAATAATGTTAAAACTGGGCAAACCAAGCAACACAGGGGCTGAGTAAGACTGTCTGACATAGTGTAATTTATAGGAAAGTTCATCTGCTGCTGACACATAAGCGTCCATGTTTTTCTTAGCCAAGTGTGCAGTTTTGTTTAAATCAACTTGGAAAATTTTATCTTCTTCAACTACTTGTTGCCAATCGTGTTTGTATGCATTTAACTGAATTGATGGAAGTGTTAACGGCTTTGGGAGAGTAAGACTGCCACTTATATGGAAAATAGACTTGTAATCAACGACATGTTGAGCATACATAAGGTTCACTGGGTACAGAAAAGTTATTTGTTCAGACTTTTGACATTCATTTAAAGTTGCTGGGTAAAATGAAACTGCCGATCGAGCATTGCAAGCACAAGGCAACTTTAAAATACAAAATTGACATGATGTTAATTTTACTGGAGGCTTTCATGCACATGTCTTTATCAAAAACGGATCTCTGCTGTTTACAAGCACCCGACCTTGTTCCAAATCAGAAAATGTATAAGTCTGTATTTCTCTGGCTGGTATCAAATGGCTTCGGCACTTTGTTTTTATATATTCTGGTTCATCATGAAATAAAGCTGAAGCACAGGAAGCTTTTGTACGGTCATTCATGGCAAAGACTCTGGGACATATTTGAACTTGTTTGCCATAACATAGTTCCAATGATGCTCTATTTGTTTCTACATAGAACAATTTACTGCTGGTTATTCCTATATATTCTGAAAAACCGGTAATTTTAGTCACGTGTGTCGTGTGGTTTGTTACAGTTGGAACTGGCAAAGCAGTAACGTGATAAAAGTGAATCAATGTGTCAGTTGTTGTGATAGGGATTTTTTATTTTAATGTACAATTGATTTCTTGTCCTGGCAAATATTACATTTGGAACAGTATAATAGTAACTGACATCTGTTTGTGCAATACGGAAAGTTGGATAACTGTTTATGAGTGTTGAGTGTAATTTATTCAGAAATATTTTCAATTTATGTCGGGGAACATAATATATTGGCAGATATCCTTCCAACAAAGTTTGAATGGCTTGCACTCTCATTTCAGAATCTCGTAGTAATCCCTCTACCACATGAACTTCTTGTACGCTATAGGCATTCAAAAGATTGATAGCTATTTTGGTCTTTTGTATTTCAAGTGCTTGATGTCTCACTGTGACAGAAAGCTGCTGCACTATTTGTTGCCATTGACTTAAGGTATTAATTGTACTATTTAACAGGTTTCTATTGAGTTCTGCTGCACGTCTTAAATTGGTAATTCTTTGATTTACTGTTTGTTCATATGCTTGCATTTTCTCCAAGGTGATTTTAAGATGTTCAACTTCCTCATTTCTTGTTGACTCAATTTCATCAATTTGTCTTTGTAACATTTCAATATCAGACATTGTTGCAGTGCCAAAGAGTGACTTAGATAAACTTCCAATAAGATTTATTACACCACGTTTTGTTCTTTTAGTACCTGGTTGTGAGTAAAGTGGTATCAAGGTCTGAATTTTCTTGTGGTTTTCAACAAGTTCACTTAACATTTCCCTCCGGTAAGCATTGTAGGTTTGGAACGATGCTTTGTACATCGTACACATTGATTTTAAGTTTCCAGGCAAGATTTGGTCTGAATGCTTATCTCCACTACATAACCTGCCAGATTTATCTATATGTATTTTCTTTGGAAATGGTAAAGCAAATGTATGCGACCATGTTGTGGCAGAGTTCTCAATTGTCTTATACCTTTCAAACATTATTCTGTAATTATTTCTCACCACTATGGGTGGGAAAGTCTCTCTCTGTGGCTGCTGTGGGCTGTCTGCCTGAACTGGACCCATGATGCACAGCAGTGTAAACACAATGAATATCTTCACTGCTGGAAACAAAATTGCAGAAGCTTGAACCTTTTTTTCTCTCTCTCTCTTTAGTCCTGTCTTATAAACTTTAATTCTCAACTGTTTTTCATTTGTACTTAGTCTTCAATTTTGCAAATTTACCTGGGTTGTCTTTCAAGTACTGTTTGGTATATTCATTCAAATTTGATGCAGGTTCCCATGTATTATCACTGTCTGGGTACCCTTTCCATTTAATCAAATATTCTCGTTTCCCCTTTCTTTTTCTGACTTTTACTATTTTCTCAACTTCATAGTATTTCTCTGTTTCATTTTCCTCACTGCTAGCTGTATCAGACTCAGAAATGTTATCTTCAACACTTTCTACATCAGTTGCTTGATCATTATCAGCCTGAGCATTTTGGGAGTTCTGAGGCTCACTACCTTCATCTTCAGAATGTGATACATCAAAACTATCTTGAGGAAAATCATTTTCACCAAGAAGGTTGTCAGTTTCAGTAACAGGTATCTCTTCTATTTCTAAGGTGTCTGGTGGTCTGATGTCTCTGTGATACCCTAGTTTAACCCTATTTACATGAACCCTAGTTGGAATATGTTTATTGTCACTGACCCTGATGAGTTTTACATGCACTGGTGAGGGCTTTTCACTGACAATAAAGGGTCCATGCCATTTGTGGAGAAGTTTCTTTGACAAACGCACTTTTGCTGCTGGTGTATGAACAAAAACATAATCACCAACTTTGATGTTAACTTCAGTGCTCGTCTTGTCATAGTGATCTTTCATTCTGGCCTGTGCTAACTGTAAATTTTCTCTGGCCACTTCTTGACAATGATGTACTCTGGTAGCAATTGAGTTAAAGTGGTCCCGGACACTGTCACTCTCAAACTGTGTGGGGCGCAACATTATATCAGTTGGCAAATTTGGCTGTCTCCCATATAGTAACAAAAATGGAGAGTACAAGGTAGACTCAGTTCCTGGGGAAACATTGTATGCAAATGTCACAGCTGGGATAAATATATCCCAATCCTTTTGGTTTGTAGCAGTGTAAAAACTTAACATTTGGATTAGAGTTCCATTGAACCTTTCAACTAAACCATCTGTTTGTGGTCTATATGCAGTTGTATTTACTTTCTTTATATCAAAAAAATTACTCAGTTCTTGAACAACTTTTGCCAAAAATGACAGTTCTAAATCTGAAAGTAAAGCTCTTGGAGCTGAATGTCTGCAAATAATTTCATCAAATAGAACTCTGGCTACTGTTTCTGCCTTGATGTCTGGAACTGCAATGGCTTCAACATATCTGGTCAAATAGTCTGACAAGACAAGAATGTAACGATTTCCTCTACTGGTTACTGTAAGTGGACCCACAGCATCAATAGCACACCTGTCAAAGGGACCTTCAACTGGAATGGGAATAAGGGGAGCCTTATTTGCTTTGATAGGCCTCTTTCTTGTCTGGCAAGAATGGCAGGATTGGACATACTTTTTAATTCTTGCAGCCATTCCCCACCAATAATATCTTTGCCTGATGTTTTGATAAGTCCTAGCTATACCTAGGTGTCCTGCAGTAACCTCATCATGAAAGGCAGCTAAAACTTCAGGTACTAATTTTTTAGGTATGGCAGTTTGCTGGACTAATCTGTCCTTTTTTAACCCTTTTCCTGGTGGATAATCTAGATGATACAAAACATCTTCTATCAGTATGTAGTCCACTATTTCTTTTAGCAGGTGCCTAGCTTTAGCTCCATCCTCAGGAAGCACCCTATTTTGTAGGTATTTGATAATTGGGACACAGAATGGATCTTTTCTTTGCAGGTCTTTCAATTCATTAAACAGCAAAGGCTGTGTTGTGACAGGTTTGTCATTGTCCTCTTCCAATGCAAACATTTCAGGACATATAATTTGTTCTTCTTCATAAACTTCTTCATGCTTTATTCTACTTATTGGGTCAACATTACTGTGGATTCTACCTGGTTTGTGAGTCACAGTGTATTTATATTCTTGCACTGCCATTAACCATCTGGCCAGTCTACCTTGTGGCTCTTTCTGGTTTAGAAGCCATTTCAATGCCAGGTGATCTGTGATTAGCTCAAACTCTCTTCCCCTAAGATAAGGAGCATAATGATGGAATGCCAATATTACTGCCAACAATTCTTTTTCAGTTGTACTGTAATTCTTTTGATGTTTATTCAAGGACTTTCCTCCATATGAAATAACCCTTTCCTGTCAATCTATGGATTGTGAAAGGATCATACCTATGCTGTTTGCACTTGCATCTGTATATACCAAGAATTTCTTGCTGAAATCAGGGTATGCCAAGACAGGTGGTGTGATTAATTTTAATTTTAAAATGTCATATGCTTTTTGACACTCTTCTGTCCAGTCAAAAGGTGTTTGCTTTTTGAGCAGAGCAAACAGGGGATTTGCAATTTTTGCATATCCTTCACAGAATCGTCTGTAATACCCAAATAACCCCAAAGCTTGTCTTAGAGTTTTTACATTATGTGGCACAGGGTAGTTTTGTATGACTTTTATCTTACCAGGATCAGGTTTTAACCCTTCTTTTGAGATTATGTGACCAAGGTACTTAACTTCATTCTGGAGAAAGCAACACTTTGATGGTTTGAGTTTGATATCTGCTGACCTTAAGCAATCAAATACCTGTCTCAAGTTATGCAAATGACCTGTAAAATCGCGGGAATACACTATAATATCGTCCGTGTACACTAGGGCAATAAAATAGTATAACCCTCTGAGCACATTGTCCGTTAATCTCTGAAAAACACTTGGAGAATTTGTGAGACCCTGGGGCATGACTTCAAATTCATAGAGACCTGAATGAGTTACAAATGCTGTTTTCTCAATGCTAGAGGCTTCCATAGGGCACTGGAAGAACCCGCTGCGGGCATCGCAGACCGAAAACAGGGTAGGGTGATTAACCCCTAAGCTGTCAAGGGTGTCATCAATCCTAGGGAGGGTATAAGCATCAATTTTGGTAATACTGCTCAGTTTCCTATAGTCAACACAGAACCTTTTGCTGCCATCAGGTTTGGTGACTAAAACTATTGGTGAAGCATAATTTGAGTTGCTTGGCCTAATTATTTTAGCATCCAACATTTCTTTAATTTGCTTATCAATTTCTTCCCTCTGTTCAGGATTGGCCCTATATGGTCTTGCTCTAAAAGGCATGTGTCCCTCCTCAAGCTCTATTTTGTGCTCAATTAAATGTGTCCTTCCCAGCTCAGCTGTTGTGTTGGCAAAAATGTCACTGTATTCAGACAGCAACTGTATAAACTGTTTCTTTTCATCTTCAGAAATGTCACATTTGCTCAAGTCAAAATCCCGCAGTTTATCAGGCAACTTACTGCTATCAGTTACAATGTTTGGGGATGTGTGACCTCCCTGACCACAATTTGTAGACTCAGTGTCAATAACACTTACATGCACTTGTTCTGGTGACTGGAAAATTTCCAAACAACCCAACCCACTCTTGTGTTTTTTCTCAACTGAAATAGAGCATCCTGTGTGTTCATAACCTGAACTATGATTTTATTCCCTGGCAAAACTTTGCTCACTGAATAAGCCAGTGGTACACCCAACCTACATAAATGCTTTGACCCACTGAACATTCCAGATACACCATGTGGCATTGTACCTTGTGTTCTCAGCTTACATAAAATAGGCATAACAGTGTTGTTTGGTATTTCAATACCATCAATGACTCGCACTTGGTACTTTGTTTTCAAGTTTATCTTTCCTTTTGAGAAATCCATTACTGCCTTTTGTTTTGTAAAAAAATCAACTCCCAGTATGAAATCATGTGACAGCCCTGGTATAATTTGGAATTTGTGAGTGGACTTGTGGTGTTTTCTTTTTCCATTTAACCAAAAAAATGTGATATTGGTCTGACCAAAAATTTGCATTTTACTGCCTGCTGCAGTACTGGCGTTACATATGACTGATGGCTCAAGTTTCAAGTTCACATCTAAGGCCAGCTGCTCATAAAAATTTTTACTGATTGCTGATAACTGGGCCCCTGTATCCACCAATGCCCAAACATTAATTTTATTGATTTGCACATTAACAAAATTGTCTGCTACAAGTGCAGTTTCACATTCTGGGTCTGAATGAGGGCCTAGAGTACATATTTCCCCTGCTTTATTCCCTCTGTTAAAGTAGGGTTTTAGTGGTTTAAATCTTGTTGGTTATTTTGTGCATCAAAAGACATGGGCCTAAAATTCTGGTTGCCATGATTCTGTGGTCCACCAAAACTTTGTGAGAATGGGTTCTGTGGCCCAAAATTCTGAGAACCAAAACTTTGTTGCCCAAAATTTGGTTGTGGACCATAATTGTGATGAAAATTTTGTTGATTCTACTTTTGCATTCTGAAATGGTGTGCCCCAGCTGATGGCACCCCCAGCAAATTAATTTGGCGTTTGGGCAAGCTTGGGCACTGTGACCTCTTCTTTCCACACCTGTTGCAAATAATTGTGCCCTTTGTTGACCTGTCCTGATGCTGCTTCTGTCCCTGGGGCTTTGCTTTTTCTTCTTTTGATATGCTTATGCTCATTACTCTTTTTTCAAGCCTTTCAATTACGTCCTTTACATTATTTAGAGCATCCATGGTCACTTGTGGTTGCTGGTGACCCTGCTGCTCCCACACATTCATATAAACGGGCAGCACTGTCAGCTTCATCCACAGTTTTGGGATCTTTTCCCAACACGAAAGATCTGAGCTCTGGCCTGAGGCCATGCACAAAAAGAGTTAATCTTTCAGATTCACTTTTGTTCAGTTTTGCAAAAAGTTTTCTCATCACATTTGAGTAACTCTCCACACTTTCTCCTGGCTGTTGTTGTTTTGAATGGAGTGTCCCCTCCAAGATCCATTTATCATCTTCTATTCTAAATTTCTTGTTGAAAGCTGCAACTAATCTGTTCCAATCACTTCTGATATCTTCATTTAGTTCTCTGTGCCAAATTTCTGCCATATCAGTCATTGCAAGCTTGAATATTCGTAATTTTTTCTCGTCACTCCACTTGCCTAAATCAGCTTGAGCGAGAAATTTCTCGAGGAAAGACCTAGCGTCTTCTCTTGAAAGCCCACTGAATGTAAGTGTGTGAAAAAAACTCCCATTACCTGTCATGGGAGAGGTCTCTTCTTGCACTTGAGTCACCTTGCTCCCGATTGTCTGCAGCTGGTCCTTCAGGAGTTCCAGGGTTTTCTTCACTTCTTCCTTGAAATCAGCGTCCGTCATGGTGAGCTGGTTGGCTTTTTCTCTTTTTTCAAGCTGAAAATAACTTGACAGTTTACAGTTTATGTCTCCTTGGCTCAAATACCCGGATTCTCCACCATATGTTATGCCTGAATGTCAACTTGAGTTATCACTTAAGCAGTCGCTTGGCGTAGATTTTGATGAGAGGTCCAGGAAAGGCCATAACATTGATTTTGAGTTTCAAAGAGACCATAAAATAGAAGATTATGGTTTGATTATAAATAAATGCAATACAACTTATGAGAGAGATCAGTTATCATCTAAAAGTGCCAAAAACAGAATATAAAAGATGTGAATAATTTAGGAAATGGAAAATGAATACTTTAGGGGCCAAATAACCAAACAAAACAAAACCAAACAGAGAGAAGAGCAAACATGAGGTTGTAAGATAATAAAATCTTGTATTGACGAGCCTTACAATACAATCTTTTCTCCGCAATACAACCCCAGGCTGGCTGAAGAACAGCCAGCTCCTTGAGGTATTTATACCAGCCATACTTGGTCATGTGACCACATGCATCCAGTTTCTCTAATATGAAACAAAGAAGATTATACTTAAATGGCCGAACTCTGACATTTTAGATATGCATATGAAAATATTTAAATGTGACTTTGTGTGTGTTTGCCAAAAAGTTTTACACGTAGGCCTGAAACATGAACTTGTCTTATGATTTGTATCACGTTTGGAAAGTTTGCCCTCTAACTGTGAAGGACAGATGTTCTATAAACTGGATGCATGCTGTACAACTGGTTTACAATGTTTTTCAATGAACATGTTTATTTCCTTTTATTTACCATTTAATCTTCTAATTCTTGAATAAGATTGTTATTATTTTTAATCATAACAATGTTGCACCTGTTCAAGCAAATTTGCTGAAATAGGCCTATAATTTCAAACAAAACTTTTTGCATTCTGTCATGTTAAAACTAAACATTATGGTGGCACAAAAGTGCCAAATAAATCTTTTTTCTTTCTCTATAAAAATGCAAGGCGAAAACAAGAAATAAGAAAACAGAACAGCGAAAACAAGAAAGCACGAAGGCGAAAACACTAAAATTCAAAACGGGAAGGCGAAAATGCGAAAACACAACCGCGAAGATACGACAGAAATTATGTCGTGATTTCGCAGTCGCATTTTCGTGTTTTCGTGTTAGCTTTTTTTTTTTTTTTGTTTCTTATTTTCGCAAAATCGTGTTTTTGCACTCGCATTTTCGTGTTTTCGTGTTAGCGTTTTTTTTTTTTTGTTTCTTATTTTCGCAATATCGTGCTTTCGCTTGTTTCACTTCCGTTTTACACCTTCCCGTATGTTAGCTAACGGAATAAATCTACTGAATACTTTAACTTTTTTTGGTTTATACTTGTATTTTACAAATGAATTCAAAGGAAATGTGTGGACGCACCATGAAATAACCCCGCTTGATTGGTGCCCCTGTTGTAACGGGATAGTTTTCAAAATTCATTGTTCTTGTTGTTATTATTATATCTCGTTGTTGTTGTTGTTGTTGTTGTTGTTGTTATTATTATTATCTTTACTACTATTATCATTATTATTACTATATCTTGCACTGCTTTGCGGACGGTCATGATACCAAGATCGAGAGAACAGGTAAAACTGGTATTCGAGAGCACATTTTAATACACGTTGCATTAATGATAATATTTACGGTAAATATTAGACTTTGATCCTTGAACTAAACTCTGTACACAAGCCAACAAGCATATAAGTAAACAAACAAATAAACTTAAAGCCAGCCATGTCCGAGGAAATTGATGCTGAGTCATGGAAATCCCGGTGACAAAATTGCCAGCGCCAAGGACCAGGAGGACAAGCCCTTCACAGGTAGTGTTCGTGTGGAAAAATAATCGAATAATCGTTCGGTGAAAAAATTGGTCTTTAATACAGTGTTTTGACATAAAAGTTATAATACCCCCCCCCCCCAACATGTCATGTCATACAAAAAATAATATTAATAAAAAAAATAAAAACAAAAAACAAAAAAAAAAAAAACAAAAAAAAAACAAAAACAAAAAACAAAAAAAAAATAACAAAAACAAAAAACAAAAAAAAAAAACAAAAACAAAAAAAAAACAAAAAAAAAAAACAAAAACAAAAAACAAAAAAAAAAACAAAAACAAAAAAAAAACAAAAAAAAAACAAAAACAAAAAACAAAAAAAAAAAAACAAAAAAAAAAAACAAAAACAAAAAAAAAACAAAAAAAAAAAAACAAAAACAAAAAACAAAAAAAAAAAAACAAAACAAAAAAACAAAAACAAAAACAAAACAAAAAACAAAAAAAAAAAAAACAAAAACAAAAACAAAAAACAAAAAAAAAAAAAACAAAAACCCCAAAGGATTTCACTATTTGTTGCTGGAACAAGGTGTGCATGATGCACCGAAACGTGTCCACGAATTTCACTAGCATAAGTTCCAGAACTCCGGTTCGGTGGTTGGTTACTAAAAAAGATTGCTATATAATAGTTTTCAATGTAATACATAATTGAGCTCTTTATGGCAGATTTTTTTTTTCTTTTCTACACGATAAAGTCCACCAAGCATGTTTTGAGCTACATTTCTGCATGTGATTAGAGTGCATGCTCTTATATGCATCTGTCATCGAGCAAAATATTAAATCAATTATTGGTATCATATCAACGAAGTTTGTAAAGCATTCACGATTTAGATATGTTTAAGGAATTTAAGGAACGGCATTAAGCATAATTGAGGTGGCTGTGCATGATCAAACTTGCTTCCATATCGGACATCGCTTTTTAAATTATACTGATGAAGCATTTAACTTACCAACTGAGTATCTTTTATCTGATTTTGCTTGATCGGATTTTTTGGGGGGTTGAAACCTTAGCAGGAGACGACAATATTAAAAGATATGTCACTCCAAAGAATGCACATGGAGATCTACATGGAAACCCATCCACATTCAACTGCCAAACTACAGCTTACACCATGTGTGCTGCCCAAAACCTGTGCAGAAAAAGTACAATACATCATGAAAAATTACGATGTCACGGCTGTTTCAACAGACTCATGACTCATGTCTTTTCTTTTCCGTAGTCTGTCTGCAAAGTGGCTCTGCACACTGCTTTTTGCTTGATCGATCGGTCATGTATAATCTGTGTGTGTGTGTGTGCGAGCGATCTGTTGCGTTATCGCTGCAACCCAGTCACGAAGTTTTGGTTTTGTGTCGCGATCAGTTTATTGCAGATCTTCATTTGTAAAGTAACACTGGTTACATATCTCTACAGAATAAAATTATACACTAGGCCCAATTATATAAATGGCAAAACCAGGGGAAAGCACGACAGTGTGTATGGTCCCCTTTATCACGAGAAAGACCAAAATTTGCAGAAGAACCAGTGAAACAGGATTGGCATATAATTAACACTCCTGACAACCTTACAACCAGCACCCAAGCCAAAGCCACAAAGACTGAACTCTGCCTTAATTGCCCCATCCCTTTTCCAATTCCGTTTTGAGGGAAGAAAATGCTGCTGACCAGTAGGCAGTTGTGATCCTAAGGGACACTGGTGCTGCAAGGTCTTCACAGTTGGAAGATGTACTTTATTTGTCGCATGAAACTTGTCAAAAAGCCAGTGTATTACTTCAGGGGGTTGAGGGAAATTACATAGAAGTCCCACATCAAAAAGTTAACCTGAAGTCTGATCTCAAAATTGGACCAGTGATTGTAGCTATTGTACCCAGTCTCCCGATAGAATGTGTGACCTTCCTTCTAGGGAATGATAAAGCAGGCGATAATGTGAAAGGTAAACTGTACCGTATTTAACGGGTGAGCCAGTCACGAGAGAAGACACAGAGTATCTTGAGCATGAATAACCGGGCATTATTTCCCGTCTGTGTTTTGACAAGATCAATGGCTGTTTAAGCTTCTAAACAAGAAGCCAGTGACAAGGATGATGAATTTCTTGGGCTGACAGAGACATTCTTGGCTGGTAACCTGGAGGACTAAGTAAGCCATGAAGGCAACTTGAGTCCAGAGTTAACCTCTGACCAGGTAAACCAAAGGGATCATCTGAGTCAAATGCCTCATTTGAATGGGGATAGGCTGATTAGGGAGCTACAATCTGACCCTCAGCTGATAAAATTGGCAAGTACAGCTTTAAACGAAGTAGGTGGCAAAAAGACGAGTCTGTTATTATATCAAATCAGGAGTGTTGATGAGGAAATGGAGACCTCCATATGTTTCCACTGATGAAGAATGGAGAATCATCCATCAAGTAATGGTTCCTCCAACATATAGGGCAGAAGTTTTAAAGACAGGTCATGATTCTCCTATGGCAAGCCACTTGGGTATTAGGAAGACTCAAGATCGAATATTACAACTTTTCTTTTGGCCCAGATTACATCAGGGTGTGGCAGAATTACTTAAGATATGTCACACATGTCAAGTGGTCGGAACACCTAATCAGAAAATAAAACCTGTTCTTTTGATTTGTATACCAGTTCTTGAAGAGCCATTTAGCAGGGTTATTATAGAATGTGTGGGGCAACTTCCAAAAATAAAAGTGGGAAATAAATTTCTCCTTACTATCATGGATTCAGCCACTGGGTATCCTGAGGCCATCCCATTAAAATGCATTAAAGCCTCTACGATCATTGATGCTTTATTTTTTTTTTTTACTAGAAGAGGACTGCCGATATAGATACAAAGTGAGTCAGGTTCGTATTTTATTTGCGGTGGCACACACAACTCTGATTCATGCTCAGGGTAAGATGAAAACATGGTATGATAAGGAAGCAAGGGACAAAAGTTTTAAACTAGGAGACAACGTGCTGGTACTTTACCCTATACAAGGGCATTCTATTCAGGCAAAATCCAGTGGTCCTTAACTGGTTGAAAGAAAGTTCAATAATGTGAACTATAGAATATCTATACCGGATAGGAGGAAAGCTAAACGGCTTTCACGCAGCAACATGTTAAACGAATAACATGAAAGAGGAACGCCAGTAGAAATTGTCAGTGCCACTGCTTTGAAGATTGATGGAAATGATACTCGGGATGATGAGAATGATTCATTCTCGAATGAAGACTTGAGTTCTATTTCCAGTGTAAAACTGCAGAACCCTAACATATTGCAGAATCGTGACAGCAAGATCGAAGCCTGCACAGCAAGCTGATTTAGCAAAACTAACTGTATGAGTTTGAACATTTATTCTCAGACCAGCCTGGTCGCACCTCAATAATATGTACCACACTGGACCCAAACCGAACTCTGTGGGATTTGTCCCAGATCATTTGGCACCTGTCATAGGAGTTGATACTTTGCAACAGTATCAGTGGATAATTTCTACAGAGATTAAGATTAACTTAAGACTGTTTGGCTGACGAAATACCATTGGAGATAAGTTCACCGGCTTTTTACTGACTTTGATTGTTTAAATATTGTTATTGCTAAAGTTATATCATTGTTGTCATTCTCTGTTCAGGTCTGCTAATATTCAAAAGGTGGGCATCATGACAATAATATGTATTCTACTAGTGCTTAGCAATAAGTGACCCACATTTCAATATTACCAATATATCAGTTAATATATCGATTTGACAATTTTATGGATTCGAAGATACTTAACCGTTTATGTTTTGTTGAAACACATTTAAAAAGTAAACCAATTAGCCCCTTTATGTTTAATAAGATCTATGGGCTAGGGTTTTGGATTCGAAGATACTTAACCGTTTATGTTTTGTTGAAACACATTTTATTAGTAAACCAATTAGCCCCTTTATGTTTAATAAGATCTATGGGCCAGGGTTTATTTCTCAATTCCCAACCTATGAGATGATATATCAGTTCCGACTTCGAAGGTCGCTTAAGATCATAATTAACAGCAGGAAGAAATTTCTGGTATATATTTTCTACTATCACTTAACCTTGACCATGCAATTACATGTTATCAACCATTATCAAGACATCAGCCTGTATATCAGTTCTGCATAATAAGCAAGACGTTTGAATTTTGTGTTTCTGAATGATGAACAATTGCATAATCGCTTCCAAAAGAATTTTTATGGAGGTCTACCTGGTGGACAGCTGTCTACAAAAGCAAAGTATTTCACCCAAAAAGGCTTGACAAAACTGCAATACATGCACTGTATGGCTGCTTTTATGCTATTCAGTGGTATCACTTACCGAAACAAGGTTCCAAAGTTTGATATCCCATGATGTTGTCAAAAACTTAATATTATCCCATCTGTTTTGCAAACGTGCTTCATCCTTCAATTTTATTCTAGTAACTTTCATTGTAATTCTGATCACCTTTTCTGGAGGTGTCTCCGCACCGAAAATGTAATTTAAAGATGGAAACAAGCCATTGCATCAAAAGGTGGCCAGGAAGTGAGATTCGTGGCCCATGATGACCCTGTATGCAGTAGCACAGGTTATTGTAGGTAGGTACTGAGAAGAAGAAGTTTTATTTGAAATCCGGATCACGAAGCCGGCAGAAGAAACCCCAGTGGAACATACGATGCATCCCATGTACGCAAAAACGTATTTGCAAATATTGCAATATATACACTAAAAAGATAGATGCATGTGCAGGTGCAGAACCTCTAAAGATGTTCCCAAGGTTCAATGTCCCTTAGCTTCGTAACGGATTAGCGTCTCCGCAATATTTCGGTACACCTTGAAACATATATTCTGATACCATATCATGCCATTCCGTTTAGTATTTGTACAGTATGAGTCACAAAGATTCCTAACATATATTTTATTTTCGGAACGAGCGGGACTTGAACCTACAACCTTTGGCACCAGTCGCCTTGCTGAAATGGAAAACGCACACATCCACTTGACCAAATCCCCATTCTCAAAAATGAATGGTTCAACGAGTAGTTATAGAC
The DNA here is from genome assembly GCA_964020975.1 of Hermodice carunculata. Lineage (NCBI taxonomy): Eukaryota > Metazoa > Annelida > Polychaeta > Eunicida > Amphinomidae > Hermodice > Hermodice carunculata. The sequence goes on along the minus strand of OZ026625.1, from coordinate 94,937,185 downwards.
GAGTGCCATATCAACACAGTCATGCAGTATATTTACTGAGTCGGCATATATTTCTATATATAACAAAAATTAGAAAAATCATATAATGTAGGGAACAATGACGGCACGCCTGTTGGCTACGATATAAACTAAATGGCGTAATGAACATGTGTATCAAATATCAATGCAATTGGCCAAGTGGTGCTTTCGAAGAGAAAATTGTAATGAGAAAATGAATTAACAAAATCATGAAAAACATAAAAATATGCATTATCCATCTGCCTTTTCCCTAACTTAGTGGAAGACCATGCAGAAAAGATTTGTGTGCAAAATACAATCATTTCATGCAACAGATTTTGTGAAGACAAAAATGCAGAAAGTACGAAACAGGAATGGGCAAATCGATGTAGAGACCGATGGAAAGAGGGACAGATAGATGACAAACGGATTGACCATGACAAGTCAGCAGAACTAGAATGGCATTTTTGCGATCTTTTGCGAACGCACGGACAACAATTTCATAAACGCTGCTCCCTTATAGGTATTACACTAAAAAGAATCAAAATTGTCATTGATTAAAAGGCACCTAGCTTTGTTTAGCATTTATTCCGTGAGAAAAGTAGACAAACATGATGCAAACCCACTTGAAGTACATCGCCTGTGAGCATCACCTTGCTGATGTTTTTAAGGACTTGACCCTTTCAAATGATGCTTGATATACGACTTACAGCAGATCATGGACATCTGGACATGAACCAGATGATCACCATCAAGGCTGTACACAATACACATAGACACTAAACCCTTACGTTATGTTTTTGTTTTGTTTTTTTTTTTTTTTTTGTTTTTTTAAGAGAGGAAATTTACAGTGGATTAATGGGGATCCCATTACATATTCTGAAATGTTACCATATTGTAAAGCCAAGAGCGCACAATCACTGGTCATCAGTGCTGATAGGAGTATATCACACATAAAGGATGCTTGTTTTGTGGGGGAAAGTCAGTCACCTGTAAAAAGTATGCCAGCTAGGAAGCGATGTGGAGCATTATATGTGGTAAATATGCATGGCAGGACACAATGGGTAACGATCAATTGTTACATTTCAAGAGAACACACTGTTTTTGTTTGTGAACGTAGCAAACCCATTATCCATCAGGCATGGAAAAACACATTTTCCCTGGAACCTTCTTGTCCTGTTTTTTGGTCCTTCATTGGTTTCAGGTGCATTCGTTTATTTCTGACTAAGGAAACCATTACCTTTAGGGCAGGAACTTTGATATGTTCAAATGCTTATGGAACTGTTACAACAATTTCGAAACGTATACAGACTTTCCTAGTAAAATTAGCGGAATATGAGTTTAAAATGTTGCACTTATCTGTACTGCCTGACTTTTATATTGACCCGCAATTTATTGGAGAGGAAATTAATACAGGAATGTCTGAGGATGATGAACGGACCACAAATTTACTTCATCATACGTTCTATTGGAGCTGGTTAAATATTCCACACCCTGTTGCAGTATTTATATGGGGCAAAGGGTATTTCAAGAATGCTAGTATCGTACCTGAAATTTTTCCAAGTAGAATTTTTTTCCATACCGACTTATGGGAATATGCACAGTTGAAGCATCGTTATCAATTTCCAATAAAACTGACATTGAAATATCATGTTGAAGCTGTTAAAGGTGTTCTCTGTGAGACTAATCAAAGCTTACCATTAGCCCAATGTAGTCCACATATGCATAAATGTGATAATGGCAGTTGTATCTTGAGTCACCACGTTTGTGATGGCGTGTTCGACTGTCATGATTTGGCCGATGGATCAAGTGACGAAGCACATTGTTCACTTGTATGCTTTCTGGAGAACGGCTTGCGGCCAACAGGAAAGGAGTGTTTCATGAGCTGCAAGCCACAAAACTGCAGATGCGGACCACTATATTACCAGTGCAGGTATGGCGGATGCATTCCTATATCGAAGCTATGTAACCAGAATTCGGATTGCAAAGATAATTCAGATGAGAGCCTGGATATGTGTCCTGAAACTTGCTTAAGTGAGGGAATGCAGTTTGGAGCTCACACACCTTTGTACACAGTGAAACAAAGTCATCACAGCACAGCGAGTGATTTCAGGATGGGAAAACTCAATCCATTGATATGTGATGATCCAAACTGGCTACCATGTTCTGATGGATATATGTCACTGTGCTATGAGAGAACTTTTGTCTGTATATTTGACCTCTATAGCAATGGTACCTTACGCTATTGTGCAAACGGAGAGCACTTAGAGACATGTTTCAAAATCGCATGTCCAAGAATGTACAAATGTCCTCATTCTTATTGCATACCAGTACGCATGATTTGTGACGATAAATGGGACTGCGCTGGTGGACATGAGGAGCACTACTGTGCAGGCGTTGTTTGTATCTATCATTTCCGCTGTAAGTATGAAGAGACTTGTCTCCATTTTTCAGAGATATGTGATGGGAATATCAACTGTAAGTCGTCAAAGGATGATGAGGATTTATGTGGCAGTTTCTCCTGCGGTAATTTGTGTTCATGTATAGGTGTTGCCATGCACTGCACAAGAATTGTATGGTTCATAAAGGAAATTATGTTGATAAACATCAAAGCCCTTACCTTTACCCACAGTAATCTAAAATTTTGGATCCGTGCAAAATATAATTGGTTTAACTGTTTATTTTACCTAGATTTAAGCTACAATGTGTTGACGACTTTGATTAGTAAATCATTTTCTTCATACCGGTCTCTGTTGAACTTACAGCTTGCATACAACAGGATACGGACTATCTTCTACAATGCTTTTTATGGGCTAGCTAAATTAAAGCGATTGGTCCTGTCTGGTAATAAAATGAAATTGATCTTTGGATACCATTTTATGAATTTACATGACCTGCATACTCTTATTATTTCGAATTGTTACGTATCTTCAATAACAGATAATTCATTTGCACACCTTAACAAGCTAAAGATATTAGATATTTCATCAAACAGTCTCTCAGATAGTTGTGCAGGTTTATTCAATGGTGTAAAAAACTTGGAGACTTTAAATATCACCAACACTAAAATTATGCGCATAGGTTTCAAACTTTTTGATAACATGAAATCGTTAACTAATGTTTGTACTGACGATCATTCCATTTGTTGTGTAAAACCGGTAGGTAAGTGGTGTAACCAAAAAGTTATTATAAACAAGATATGTGTACCTCTTCTCTCCACCAACAGCATTACATATTTATACCTTATGATAACATTAGGTCTAGTATTTAATATACTGACGGTACTTTGCATATCTCACAGGAGTTTGACCCCTTCAGGGACATTTCGGATTTCTCTTACTATCACGGATTTGGGAAGCTTGTTTTTTCTAACAGTTTTGCTTGTCATGAATTCACATTTTGGTGATAACTTTCCACTGCAAAAGCCCATGTGGGAAAGTAGCATATCGTGTAAAGCATTATCCCTATTGATTATTACCTGTGTATGTGGATCATTGTATTTATTTTCCTTACTTACACTGGACTATTTCATCAATATTGTTCTCATTTTTAAAGTTTTGCCCTTAAAATCCAAATATACTATGATATGGGTAGTATTATCTTTGACAGTTCTGATTGCTGTCAACTGTCCTCTTGTTGTCCAACCCTCTCCGGATTCCTTACATAGTATATCAAGCACTATTACATGTTTTCCCGGCGTTGAAGTTAGAAACAAATGGAAAGAATTGGTTTACATTAATATAGTAATACTTATCGTTGAATGTATATGGTGTATTGTTGGACACATTATATGTATCATTTCTCTGAAACGAAACACCTCATTATCTGTCATTGCCAAACGAAACACCCACGTTTCTAGAACATTACTTATTAATTTAATCTCAATTGCATCTTATGAAATTGTGCTTACAATAAATATTACAGATGTTTACCTACGAATAAGTAATCTTCCGGCATACACGATGTATTTTGTGTTACCCGTGGGTCCTCTGGTAGACCCTATAGCTTTAACACTAAGGACATCCGAATTTCACAGATATTTCCATAGCATTGTGCACAATGCAAAATAATTTGTACTCTAAGACGACAGTGTATGCAATATGACCTTTTTTCACAACTCCTCGCTCCGGATATTTATGTGTGCATCCTTTCAATTGTGGTGTTAATATGCGCAGCTTTTTGGATTGTTTTTGTATATATATTTTTTACCCCCCCCCCCCCAAAAAAAAAGCCCCATTGATATATCCCCAATGTAAATTCCCGAATGTTTGACGTGTACCTATCACACTGTTTTGAAGAAGTTAAAATCATGGATACCTGTTGCTCTCTGGAACACGATGTAGGAGTCAAACCTAGAGATCTGATGATTTGTTTATTTTATGTTCGGAACAAGCAGGACTCGAACCTGTAACCTTTGGCAACAGTCGCCTACCTGACATGGAAAACGCACATATCCACTCGACCAAATCCCCATTCTCATAAAAGAATAGTTTAATGGAGGGAGTAATGTGCAAGTGATGTTCAGTGTGATGTGTGATGTGTGAAAGATGTTCAAGTAACACTCCATAGCAATTTTGCAATGTTCAGAAAGTGTGGCAGTGTGCTTGTCTGGCTCTCAGAAGCTACTATGCCCACACATTTTCCTGGTGCAGAGCCATCAAGTTCATTTTGGATATATTATTTTGGATATATCGGCTTGAGTGAATAAATGACCAAAAAGGTCAGAGATGATGGGTACATGCCAAATGCCCTCGGTAACAACTGCCAGCTCATTTGTCCTCAGGCCGTCTCACTTGCCACTGGCAACACAAGCTGACACTTTTTTTCAAGATTTGCACATTATACATGCATGTACTTTGGCCTCTACTAGAAAAGCACTATATCTCTTTACATTCTTTCTCACCTACTTGATACGCATATAAGATTGGATAAAGCCTTCGCAATGATGGTGTTCTCAGAGTATCCTCCATCACATGCAGGAATCCGGATAGCAGTGGGACCATTACCTGTCAATATCGTAGCTGAAGCTAAGCCCAAGTGTAAAACTGTTGACACGTCTATCAACAAGAACATCACCAGATAGATCTGTGACACTTCAGTAGCCATCAAGCAATGCATCATTCCTTGAACATCAGGACGATATTGACAATGCTGAATCAATAACTGTTATGAAAAATAGAAGTGGGCTGCAGTTTTAACAATGTTAGAGAAGTTGCACTCCACATGTGAATAAACAAGATCTACCCATGCTCAAAAAACTTAAGTCGTATGATATCATTACATATCAGTCTAAGAATACGAGATGCAGTATGGAGAGAAACATTTCTTTTCCGACTTGAAACAGGTATCAACAAAAATTAGTGGCAGTTTTAATCTATTTGATGCTAAGAACTCATACTTTTAGAAATATCTTGCCTCATACACCCATTGAATAAAATGAAATTAACAATTTTTAGGTTTACATGTTTATCATATCGTTTATAAAACAACTCACACCCACTGGCTATGTATCTAATAAATTTTAATTTTTACCCAGTGACTTCAAAAACGATCACTTTAATTTCATTTTCGAATATCCCTGCTTCACAAGTTTATGAAAAAAAGCAGTAATGGTAGTCAAATAATCCAGTAAACGTTACCCATATTCATAAACTACAACCCAACAATAACAGCAATGAGATTCAAGAGTTACCAAAACATCAATATTCATCTTCCAATACCAATGAGCCAATTTCACTCCTGACTTGACACTGGCAGTCACCCTTCAATTGCAACTGCTGGTTTTAAATCAGTCCTCTCAACCTTTGAAATATTCTTTATTCACCACAAACTTTGGCGTTTCCAACAATTATATGCCTAGCCACTTAAAGCCCCAGTTATCACATGTGCCAACGATAAAAAAGAGACTTGGTTGGCCTATCGGTTTATAGTTCTGCTGACATGTCAGCCAGGTGTCAAAATCAGTGCATACTTTAGCAAGGACAATCAAACTTGACACATTAACACCATAAGCTGGCCAGAGTGGAATTTTACTATCCCATATACAGGTAATTTTGTATGTTACATTTATGTTCGTCACACAATTCAAACTTTAATTCGCTATGATCGTTATAGATTATTTTTCCTTCAAGAATTTCTTTAGTTTCCCTTAATTCCAAATCATCAGGTTATATTTCTGAAATATCTCATCGAAAATGTATATTATTGATGCATTACAGGTTATCAAAATACCCATCTTAAAGCATCTGTTATATTTTTTTTTTCCTTTTGACATCTTCACAAGAAATTTACACTCATAATAAAATAAATATGAATTAGCCCAAAAATTGCACAATCGGTACCCATTATAATACCAATTTTCTGTCTAATGCTGGAATCTCCAAAATTGACATAAGGGTTAATAATCAAAGCGTTAAACAACTCAACATACTGATCATGTTCAAATGTAGACTGGCCATCTTTCATATCATTACCGAAATATGCCCCATAATTTTGAAATTTGTTCTTATTTGTTCTAGATTGCAGGACATTGCATCCAGCACCACATTTATTTTAATAAATCTGATCTAAGAGGATTCAAAGATGTATGTTTCATCAATTATCTCTACAAATTTTGTTGTAAATATGCTGATATGGTTTTTAAAAAAAGGCTTCAATGATTTTAGAGATTTAGACTTGGCTGTTTTGCTAGTTAATCTTATCTGTTGGTATCATTCTGTTTCAATGTTCACGTTTCAGACATTTTAGACTAGCTTGTTTTTCTCTTAGGTTAAACCCTCAGGGGCTATCGGTAGCAAACAGTGGGCTACAATGAAGTAACAAGGGGCGGCTACTCTGAGAGACATGTACGGCTATAGGATCCAAAACATGTTCTATGTAGTCATCCGCTGAAGAGCATTCAATTTATTTGGGCCAATACAGTCTATGCCAAATATGTACAGAAGAAGGTGTGCTATATATGGACATTAGTACTTCAATATGGGTATGTTAGACAGTAAGAGGTTAGCTTATGGAGAATAAAGAGTTGGGACTGCAGAATAGGGTAATGACGACTAGAAAGTGGTTCTGGGCAAAAAGACACAAATACAATATAAAGTTAAGAAGTACCAAGATGATATCTGTTTAAAAGGTGAATGATTATCAGTACCAATCAACTGAAACAACAGAATCTGCGAATTATATAAAATCGCAAGCCTGTTGATACTGGAAGATGCTTCCATCTGACCACAGTAATTAAACCAAAATTTCTTTACTTAGTTCAAGCCTTTGGATAACACAACTGACGTCGTTTATCACGGCAAAAATTTGGAACCTGCTGTTAAAGAGAACGTATAAGGATTTGTATGCAGTTTTGAAAAGGGACAGAATGTTCTGTGAATTACTTATTTTGTGTTTGAAAGGAATACTGTAGAACATTTGATCATTTTTTTTATTCGAATCTAGTTTCCGAAAAGTTGTTGTGTAAGCATACACTATTTCACAAATATGTTGTGGAAATGTGTGTTCTGAATAAGTAAGACCCATATATTTTTTTTTCATTGATATGTCTCAAAATGATAGCGCTTTAAGCACTGTATGTTAATGATCACTGCCATTGCAGAAAGCCTACAGTAAATTTTGGGCATGGTCTTTTATATGCACATTCCTAAATTTGCCGTTTTTTCGTGATTTCTTCTTCTTCTTCTTCTTCTTCTTCTTCTTCTTCTTCTTCTTCTTCTTCTTCTTCTTCTTCTTCTCCTTCTCCTTCTCCTTCTCCTTCTCCTTCTTCTTCTTCTTCTTCTTCTTCTTCTTCTTCTTCTTCTTCTTCTTCTTCTTCTTCTTCTTCTTTGAATACCAGCCTGATAACTATGAACAGGTGAGTGACTGCTGTCAAGAGTTGCAATGTCCAAAATACCTAACATCACCAAAGCCTAAAATTCTGTCATTGAGTCCACAAGGAAAAGCTAAATTGAGGGTTTGGTGACTGCAATCAAACAAACTTCTCACCTTTGGCCTCACCATGAATACTTACTTTTAACGATTTTTTTTCAATTTTGACATTTTCTAACTTGTGAGTAGATCTTTTGAGATTACAGGTGCAATTCACCTTGTTGAATTCTCCAGACACCATAAACCAGATTCACTTGAAACGTTGCAAGGTGAACCCTAAATGGGTCTCTACAATATTTCGTTCAAATGGTAATGTGGCGGTGATTTGTATATTTTGTTACATAGTGTCAGTTTAACATTTGGTGAAAAAGAATATAGCTCATGTGCTTCCAAAATGCATATGGACATTTCTGCAGGTTAGTGGTGTTTTTGTTGGCTTTATATAGATGTTCTTTGTACTGCATTGTCTCAAAATAGACGTTCATTGGGTATATATGGTTTATCCGACACTCGAAACACAACTCAGCCATTGCTCAGAAGCATCTTTTGGCAAATGGACATCTATTTCAAGTCTTATTTCCACGCAAAGTGAATTAATGTCAAGCACTTCAAACCAATATTCAACTATTTTGAGACTGAGCCATCTACAGGGTATCTGACGCAAGGCATCACTCAAAAGCCACTGCCTGTGAGATTCCTGTCTCCAGATGCCTCTAATTCGGACATGTGGTGGATTCAGCACAAAAGTAACACCAGCACAATATAAACTAAAGCAATTTTCTTGTAATGTCTAGCAGCCCAAGGAGTGTCTTCACTTGCATGCCCATAAAGAGTATTGGTTGAAACTGACAAGCAAGTTCTGTGTCCAGCACTTTTATGTAATAGTGACACGCATACTTAAGTGTACTATTAGTCAGCAAATCGACAAGAAGATGTATGCATTTGAGGTAAGTAAACAGACTGAACACTTCTTGTGGACATGATGGGCTTTGTTGTTTGATTGCTTTATACCAGCATGAAGGCTATTAACTAGACTGCACATTCCCAAAGAAGTTATGAAAACATAAAGGCTGCTGACTTTCATCCCTGGCTGATCTTCATGTCACAGGGATCAGTGAATAGTGCCGTCCCCAGGAATATGTAGGATGGTGGTGCAGCATAGACTGCAACGTCATAAAAGTATAATGCAACGGGCCATGGCATCAGTGTTTTTTCCTGTCCATAAATAGCTGCATTTTTTCACACTGGATGGCCAGGGACTACAACTTTACATTTACACACACACACACACACACACACACACACACACACACACACACACACACACACACACACACACACATACATACACATTACTGACCATACAGAAAGTGTTAATAAAAAGGTAGCCTGTTGTATTTGAATGACTAAGACTTAGGGCTCTGACTGAATGACTTTTTCTTCACACCAAGATATAATTAATGGACAATAAACTAACTCTCAATCTGAAAAGTATGAAAAATTCTGAACTTTTACCAGGTAGTCAGCAGTATATTGCAATGCAAGCAGCCTTTTTATATTTAGTCAAATGTTTTAATGGTCTTGTGCTGCACAGCTACTAATATTTCAACATGTTGAGCTTCATGATCTTAGTAAGTTACTGAAATTTGTCTGTAGGTTACTGTAATTTCCAAAGACAATACACTACTGGCAAAGTACAGTGCGATACAAATACCTGTATATAACATATACTTCTTGATAAAGTGTTTCTCTTATTTGGAGTTAGTTAAGCATACTTGACACAAGAAAATTCAACTTTGCTGTAAATTATTCAAGCTTTGAATTTTTGATCCCGAACTTTAATTTGGCTTCCCTGTACCCTTATATGCACTGAACTTTCAGAAAGAAATATTCTATGAGATACATATGTATTTACAAAAGTAATGTCAATCTACTTTAACACAAAAAATGGTGAAGTTAATTAACAGGGCACCAGGTGCTGCTTGTGGCTGGGATAATTCATTGTGGATGCAACAACCAACCTATCTGCAGTTAAACGACAAAGTAAACTAACCTTAAGCGATTTTTTTTTCCGTGGGTCGGAGATGCTTTGGGATTTTGTTCCTATTTTGTTTTTGGTTTCTTCTGCCTGCTGATTGATTTGTGTATGTTTAATTAATCTGATACGCTGTGATCAATAGCTAGCTCTTAATAATGATTTGTGGTTTATTCCAGAAGTGATATCAGTTGTGCCTTAAGCTGGTCAGATGAGGATATTGTCATCTGCAAGACTCCATAAGTATACCAAGCAAATGTTGTGGCACCTGTTGGAGCCTTGTTCAAATGAGTCAAGACTTGCTTGGCAGCAATGCACTTTTGGATGAATGAAAAATGACACAATTAAATACCTGTAGAGACTCCAACAAGCTTTTGAGAAGTAAATTATATAATATTTTGTAGCATAGGTTTACTGATACATTTCTTATTTGATATACCCTATGGGAAAAGGTGATGCTAATGTAGCAACAGCGTGAGCTGTGCTGAGCCCAATCAGGTAAAAAGTATGTGGTTATGATGTCGTCAATTTTTTTTTGAACTTCTTTTACAGTTTCATTAAGCTATCACACAAAGTAATGTCTTTACCCCTAGTGCATAAGCATTATAAACAGCAGTGGCAAAGTGAGTTCGTTTCAAAGCAACACATCACTGTAAATATACCTGTCATTCATGTCATTTTAACCTGGTAACAGGGTCATTGAAAATACTCTTTCAACCCTTAAAATTTGCGTGACAAAGTTTGCTCTCCTGGGAATTTTTCATGGACATTTTGTTGTTATTTCATATTTTAAGTCACACAAGTTAATTTTATTTTACATTATAATTCACAGTAATGTCCTACTCTCCGTGATGACTCCATAAATAAACAACTCCATATTTGGACATATACAGTGTGAACATGTTTTCTTTCTTAGTTTCTATTATTTAAAATTTGAACAACATGGTCACCTATATTTGGTACCGTTATACAAGATTTTCTCTCTTAATTGCTTTATTACCGAAGTTGCTCTCTGTGTCATCTCTGTTTTTCTATGAAATCTAACGCTATCACAAGGTCTCACCAGAGCTGGCCTGTCTTGTGTTTGAATAAGCTTTTCACTTCTTGAGAGAGAGAGAGGGCATGGCTTTCCTTTCATGGTTGTGTCTGTATAACAAGAAAAACAACCACAATGTAACATCTAGTGTCTGATTCTCAGGATAATTTTGGTAATGGAACTTTTGTATTTCTTTTGAAAACCGTACCAAGTAAAAAGTCGTTATGTTTTCAATTGCATAAATGTTTATTTACAATAAGTACTTCACAATGAAGCCTTGTGCAAGGGGGCGGGTGTAAAATCATTCAACAGCATAACTTTCCTTTTGACAATATTAGGAATTGGTTAAGGCAGAGGCAAATGCAGATACCCAAGTGGCACATGAGGTCCTGTTGGACCCAAGTTCTGTACCTTGGAGGTTTTTAGCAGCAAGTTCCATTCATTAATGTAGAAGATGAGATTGTAGGATTTTACCCAAAAAATAAGTTGATTTGATGGAGAGGGAAACTGACCTTACAATAACAGGCTGAAAAATAGGGCCAAAGTGGCCATCACTTTGGGGTATGGCTCCGATAAGATGACAGTATTAGCAATACAGATGCTGCAAAGTCTGACAGTAGAGCATGCCTTGTGACATTCTGCTAAGCCCCCAACATGACATTGGCTGATTTTAGATCTAGCATGATGATTCCCTTCAGCGATTTCCGTCACATGACATAATCCTGACAAGACCCAGAAAGAAATAAGGGACAGGGGAAAGTACCCAATCCTTTCCAGAGAGGCTACCATGATTAGCTCAGGAGGTCATCAAAACTGCTGACCTCAGGCATATGCTTATACAACAGCTGTTAATCGACTGCTTTGTAGAAGAGGTAAGAATGACAATTGCAGTGCAAAAATAATTGGAATGAGACGAAAGAAAGTTGACAGGATAGTGAATATACTAACTTCAAAACAATTAACAAACAAAACTTTTCAATTAACATGCTCTGAGAACTGTGTTCAGGAGCCAGCGGATGTACAAGCATACACATAACCCCTTAATGACTAGAACGACTAGAGGGGCAGAGAGTCAAGAAATATGCATGCCAGCTGATGTCCTCAAGATTTTGGCTCGGAGACAGCAAGGACAAGGTTACCGATGTCAGAGACTAAATCATAACCCAAATAAGGGGGCCACGCAACAGTCAGGGAGGATAAATTGTAAATTTACACCAATTGAAAGACCAAATTATTCCCACAGTAACAAACAGAACCATTACTAGCATGCTGTTTTCTCTGGAAGTGCCGACATGCTTCTCACAGTGATTCAGGCAACGTACATTAATAGGAAACTGATTGATCCCAGTTCAGAGGTTGGGGACACAGGATAATGAAGCATAAATTATGCAAACCCCCCAATACCTCTAAAATCTGTGTACACCTACATGTGGGCTATATTAGATATTAGGGCAGATTTATCATTAATGTCTGCAGAAGTATTCGAAAAAACAAGTCCCAAATTCATGTAAACCAAAACAACTCGGTCCATTTCTGTTATTGACAATTTCAGGACAAAAGCTAGACAGCTTAGGAGTAGCTAGCCTAACATTCAGTTTGGTCTAACAGGGTGGCAGGTACCGATTAAAATAAATACGCAGTGTGACAAGCAAAGTGCCACTGAGTAGCGACTTTTTACCCTTTCTAAGGCACAAAAGGATATTGGTAAATAAACACTGAAAGCATGTAGCTATTTTCCGCTTTTCGTACCTTAGCCAAATGGCCAGTACCAACTGGGGATCAACCAAACGAATGTGAACAACATACCACATGTACTAGAAAAGAATTTGTATCCTTTGCCAAATATAAAAGACATATGTATATACTTACAAGGAGCCAAATGGTTTCATACCTTGTCCTATTCAGCTGTTTCTTTCCACTAAGAATAGATGAGAAGGACAAATGTTGAACAGTCTACATTTGTGAATCCAGCACATTTCGATTCAGTCTCAGGGGCCTGTATTTTCCAAAAGTATAAGGTCTTTAGCAGCACAAGTGGTAATTAAGCTTGTTATATGCAGATATTGTTATGCCATTCAGATTCATGACATAATCACCTTGCACATCGACACGACACCTTCGTTCAGCTACATAATCATGGCTTACTATCCAAAGTGTAACTCTGTGCAGCCAAGATTCCTTGGCCATGTAAGTAGTAAGAACTGTATCAAGGCAACCAAAAACAAGTTACAGCCAGTAGAGAAAATGTGTCTTCCTAAGATTGTACATGAAATTAGAGCTTTTTGGCCATGGCAGGCATTTTTAGGATGTTTATACCAAAATTCAGTGAGATGGCAAGGGTACTGACGGAGTGTACACACAAGAATGCATGTTTCTATTGGCGTGAGGAAGCTGACATGGCTTTTGAAACTTTGGAACTACAGCTTTTGGAGAAAGTCACATATAAGCATACCCTGAAGCAGATTTGCCTGATATATTTACTGTGTTGGTCCTTTGTTATGCCAAAGGACAAAGAGTGAATCAGTATCTGTCTCACCACTTGGCACTAGAATAACAAAGCAGGCCTTTTATCGAATGGGAAAAACAACAAGAAAATACATGGGAGAGGCTTACGAGCCAAGTTTTGCAGTAGTTACATGTGGCTTGCACTCAGGTGAAACAGTACATGAGGGGAACAAGGGATCGTATCAGGCACTACCAGAATGAAAGGTCAGAAAAGAGCACTTTTGAATTAGGTGACCCAGTGGGTTTTTACAATTACACAGCAGAAGTCAGTCTTACGTTTGCATCTTCCTAGCAACCTTTCTACCAGATAAGAGAGCAACTTTCTCATTTACATTTAAAAAAAAAACATTGCAAGTCAAATCATTAAAATACATTGCAGGTCAAAGAGAGGCAGCAAAATTCTACAGGCAAGACATCTAAGAGTTGGCCAGCCAGACTTACGATGGGATGATCACAGTCAAGAGCCTAGATAGGTGTGTTTAGAATTACACAATCCCCTTAGACTATTGAAAGGAGACCCTTGACGTCAGAGTGAATACTGATCCCAACAGGACAGTAATTTCCCTTTATGGTCACTGGCTCTGAAATGAGTTAATGCAAGATCACGAGACTACCCAACCCTCCTTTAGTAAGCCAACCAATGCTACGAGACGGGGGGAACCAGCCAATGGCATGAGACTACCCAGCCCTCTGTTGATGTGGGGCCTGCTAGTCATCGTTATAATTCTGACCATGGCCAAGTACGCAGCTGCTTTGTTTTTAAAACATTAATGGAATATTTTATTGTTGACCATATTTGATTTTAAGGAAGAAAATGTCTAGCTAGATAATTGATATTGTTGATATAAGTAGCCAGTGTTACATGTTATCAGCAATGTTGGTCAGCATCACCGGGATATAAAGATTTCAATTTCTCTGCAGTATGCTTGTATGCCTGTTACAGATTAAAGATAAGTTACTTTGTTAGTTACTTTTGTGTTAAACTTTCCTCTCCCTTTTACCTGTTTACTCCTTTCTATTGGTATGTTACTGTCCTTACATTGTCTTACCCCACCCTTCCCATAGTTGGTGTGTAGGCACCATGACAATGCACCATGCAGGGCTCTTCCTCCAACTGTAGTTCCTTTAATTACTGGCAAATCAGGAGTTTAGTTCACAAGCAAGAATGAAATATAAAGAGCATATGGTCCCCGGCTGTAAACTTTTATGGTCAATTTAAGCCCATCAATTGAGCAGCTTGACACAATGTAGAACGAAATCAGTCAATTTTAAACTTCACCATTACCCATGAAAACTGCAAGTTTTCCAGGTGTGCCTGCAAACAAACATAAGCAATATGCTATTTTATTAAATTGAACTTATGCCCTTATAAGTGCTGAACGTAGACAGTTTTATCAGAAAAACAGATATATTCATGTGGTTCGGCAATCTATAAAAGAGATGCTTCAAAACAAACCTGCTAGTAAATGATCTCCATCAAAACATCTAGGTGGTAGTGGCGCGAGAACATGCAGTGTTGTTTCCCTTTATATCAAAGGGTTTGCATTTTTTTTTTTTTTTTTTTTTTTTGGTTCATGACATCATATACCTCTAACTTACGTCAATAAAAACGGGCAATTACGCCACTGGGCGACACACAGGCAAACATTATACATGTTTTAGATTAGAACGGTATACTCTTGAACAAACATAGCTCTCTCCTCAAAAAAGACATGCTATTAGCCAATTCGGTGTTGTGACCAAGTGTATCAGAAATTTTGGGTGTGATTTGCATCACATATTTCAGGATATGGCACCAGCTGCTATTTCCAATGCTCTACTGTCAATATTACAAGACTCGTCCCATTTACTATCCTTAAAATTTGACTGACATTCATTGGGATCTGACCATGCTACATGATGAACTATAAAAAGTCAATCAAGGCAGTTTTCCCAAGTCTGTTAATCTCCAAAGAATTGATGGTATTACTGAGAATTTTTTTTTAAAGGCTGCTTCAAGGTCATATCTTGTAACGTAAAGCTTCAGATGTTTGAAATGGTCTTACATTTATTTGCTAACCCCTTAATCTCTGAAGATATTAAGCTTCATGTCTCTAGTGTGCCACTTATTCCAATAAGCTCAATTCACCCTATACAAGAGCTTTGTATTCCTGTTTTCCATGATGCTTCAAAATAAAGATCCAAATATGTTTTGAAAACGGAGTATTCTGCTTCTTCATCAAACCTGCATTTCAGCAAACAACTCCTTTGGTCCTCAAACAAATTTCTAATTACAGCAGCTCACTCAACTGTATAATTGCCCTATGGAGGAATGACGTCTGTGCAATTACTGTGTGTAAAGTGACTCTATTAGCCAGTAATTGACCTGTAGCCTATTTCCTAGATAAGGTGGCTTGGGAAGTTCCTTGACCATAAATTTAGAGAGCAGAAGTTACTTACTTTAGATATGTTGCCACTCTCTCTATTGTGGCTATGATGATGTTCATGTGACGTTCGTGTTAAAAGATTTGTCAATATTTGAACAGTTTTACACTAATTTTTTACTGAGATATTGACACACAATTGTCTCAGTACTACTTGGTTTAATGTAAGCAGCAGAATGTTACTTTCGTCTTTAATGTCTTAACATATTATTGGTATAATATAAATTTTCGTATTTGGGAATATAGTTTTGTGATATTACAATGTAAAGCATTCTTTGCTGTTTTGTTCCAACGCTCAATGTTTTTTTTTTTTTTTGCACCATGCTTCTGTTATATGCAGGTGTTGTTGATGATTGATACAAGTACATGTAAGAAGGAAGGGCATGAAGATTTTAACTGTAGTTGTAGATGTCAAATATGTATATTATGTTGACACTCGTGCCAGACCTACTTGCAAATTGGTTGAGATTTTATTTGTGGATATGTTAACGGTTTTCGTCGGTAAAACGGTCTAAGGGATGTTTGCTTAACACTTCTATGAAACTTTTTAGAGAAACCTACAAGTGTTGCATTTCGAAAGCCATTTTCTTTGAAATAGCACATAGATCTTTTGCTGCCACCAGTAACATTTTCCTTAAGTGACGTAAAATATTTCTGTACTTTACGTAGTTTAATTTGTTTTACTTCAATTGACGGCTTCTAAACACATCTATCACAGGTTATCAATTCACACGGTAAAGGATGTTTTTGCAAGGTTTTCTGCAGCCACCAGAGTGTGCTTAATAAACGTCAAAAGAATAAAACAACAACGATAACATAGTTTCAAATTTCTAAGTCACATTAAGTATCGAGGGCACATATTTTTCTCATGTGTGATTCTTTCATTTTAACCTAGCATCTGCGTGCCATACTATGATCTGCTGACGGGCTTCATCCCGAATTATTCCATGATATTCCTCATATAAGACGCCAATAAGCTGACAACACGGGCTTGAATGTATCATTTAGTCACATTGATTGGCAAAGTGATATTCAGACGTTGAACGAGAATGACACGGTAAATAACTGATCAAACATATTCCTCGAAATGGTTAAAATGCAAATATACACAAAGGTTATCACAGTTAGGCTGGGTACCAATAGTGGCTTACACGGAGAATAAAGAGGGCAATGAGGAAAATAAATAAAATGCACAAAAATGCAAACTCGTCATATAATCAAGATGACTAGGCGAAATTTTGAAATCTAAGGTACATAGTGATTAATCTTGCGTGTAAAGCCAAGTCGAACCACAAAAAGAAAATGGAAGAAAACATCCAATCATGCGATTCAAACAAAAGCAAACTATTAAGGAAACTTTTGGGCTCCAGCAAGGCAGCGTCTGAGCTCTTGTCCTTCAAAAGTGGCAATGTGTTAGTTGCTGACAGGGAAAAAAAAGAAATAAAAAGACCACACTATTCAGTGTTTACCTTGTGGAACAAAACAATTTATTCGATGCCAACGCTTGGTCCTCAAATCTATCATATAATTTATTATCAGTCTTGGATTACATAAACATCGACAAAATGTATTGTGAAAGCCTTGTAAACGTACTAAATGTTGCAAAGTCCGGCTGTCAATTTAATTTGAGCCCTAAACTTTTGATAGGTTGTGTCCTTTCCATCGCAAATACTCTTTCTCATATAGTAAATCCCTCTTATCAATGCAGTACATTTATATTGTATTATTTAATTGATTACCGAACACACGAAATTTCAGTCCAACTATCCAGAAAATGATTTATCAGTGTGTCAGTCATTATAAATTCAAGATCAAATTCTACAAGGAATGGATGATACTAAGATAATAATTTTTTTCTTTTTAGATGACTTTTAACTTTTGACAGAGTTTGCCACAAAGTACTATTGGGAAAAGTACAAGCCGCTCGAATCGCAAAATCTTGCAAACATTTATTCCAGAGTTACCTATCAAACTAGAGACAGATAGTTGTCATTATAGGTAAAGCATTTCCACGGAACACAGATACTGCTGGTGTTCCTCAATGTTTCATTTGAGGACTATTTTTGTTAAAAAAAAAAAAAAAAAAAATATGTGACATACAGTCAGACTTAAATTCAAAACAGATTTCTATGTTTTGAAAACAAAAAAACAACAAAAATAAAATAAAAAACAAAAACAAAAACAAAAAACAAAAAAAAAACCAAAAAACAAAAATACCAACACAAAAAAAAAAAAAAAAACAAACAAACAAACAAACAAACAAACAAACAAACAAACAAAAAGGAAGTGGTTTTCCATAAACATCTCGGCCTCGGTCACTCTGAATTGCATCGGTTCTTGTTCAAAACGCGCGGAAAACATCTATGTCAAGGCACTGAAAATAGTAGACTGTCTGAGAGAAAAAAAAATGTTTAGATAAGAAATATCTTGAAAAGTTATATTTGACCGCTATAAGACCTATCCGAGAATATGGCAGGACAGTTTGGGACAACTCCAGTGAAGTATGCCTGGACAAACTGGAACGAATGCAGCATGCTGGTGCTCGAGTTGTAACAGGAGGAACACAAATCGAAAATGTTAAATCGCTGTAAGGGAACTTAAATGGAAAACAACAGTGAAAAAGGACACCAAAACAAAATTTAGTTCATTAAAATTCTGAACTGTGAATCACATTTGTACTAACAGGGCAGAATTCCCCACTCCACGAGTCCAGCACCAATACATGGCACGCGAGGAACAAAACTCTCATTCTATGCAGAACAGAACAGCGCAAACTGTCATTCTTTCCCTCTGTAACAAAGTTATGGTCTAGTTTGGACATGCAAACATGAACTTAGGTCTCTGGCCAGTTTCAAAGGAAATTTGAATAAAAATAGTGCAAACGGTGCCGTTTTCCATAGTGATGGTAGCTGCTACGTGCAAATTTATCACACGCGTATGCGAATGAATGGCTGCACCCTCAAAGGTGATATGCTCAACATGGGTCTGGTCAACTCATCCGCCTGTGCCTGTGCAGCAGACTCTGAATCAATCAGCGTTTTCGTTCTCTTATGTTCAAACTATGACACCATCAGAAATAGAGACTCTAACCCTTAAAATTTAATTTGCATCCTTTGTAATGTGGAGATCAAAAGCAAAGTTTTACTTGAAACAAACATGTATTTCAGTCGGTCTAAACGTTCATTTTGAAGAAAAAAACGCTTTTTATGCCCCCCCCCCCTTTTTTCTCTTCATAAATCTGGGAACAGACGCATGTACTTTCTAAGGTATCAATGCAACTATATATAACAATAGAAAAAGTGGCTATTTTATTTTGTTGGGCAGTAAAGGTACATGATTGTTGTGAGGTACGATGCATCATTATAAGGGTATGTATGAAACACAGTTGATATATGTGTATGGGGAGAGGGACTTGTATAAGCCATTGACTTGCTTTCTAATCCATACTCCACATTGCGATAAAAAATACGTATAAATCAAATCAAATCTAATGCAGTGTATGCTCTGATGTGTTTCATAAACTGCTGCATGTAGTTATATATATATATATATATTTATATATAGTTATTCAACAACAGTGGTTCAAATTCCCTTCCAACTTGACTGCAATATACCTGACATGGTGTTGTAGAAGTGTATTCAGTTGGTAACTTGGAGAGTTTTTCAGAGAGTTATGCTGTACAGAGCGGAACAATTCATAAAGTAGTCTTCTGCATAATTGCAAGCACTCTACGTAATCATTATACATAAATGTACCATTTGATAGAGATGCTGCTTGAGGCATAGCGTCAATGTTGGCCACTGCAAACAATTTCTCATTGGTTCCTTGCATGAGAAAACGTTTCTGTGGTGGACAATGTAGAATTAGTTTGACCGCATTTCTAGGCGATGCATTTTTTATCTGAACCATCATAGTTTTTTCTTTATTCTAAGTAAGATATGACCTACTTTTGGGGATCGATTAGATGATATTTTATAAAGCCAAACCTCGTCTGCTTTTCACGTGGAGCCTTTTGCATCTTACTACTGTAACATTAAGGGCTGTCAGGATATCAACGTTCTTGCAGATCAACTAGAGTCACTAACGTATTTTTGAATACCAACGTTATGAGCACATGCAAAAACCCTAAGTGCATATCTACTTCTGCTATTGCTTTTTTCTTCTCTCTCTCTCTCTCTCTCTCTCTCTCTCTCTCTCTCTCTCTCTCTCTCTCTCTCTCTCTCTCTCTCTCTCTCTCTCTCTCTCTCTCTCTCTCTCTCTCTCTCTCTCTCTCTCTCTCTCTCCACCAAGCAGTACACCGAAGTGGAGTAACTTCATGTAATTTCAAACTGGGCAAAAGTATTATAATATATACACACTTAGCATATGTTTATATTCGTATTTTTCTTACATGATAATACCTTAGAGTCAACTCGGCTTCATAATGCCATTTCTTTAAAAGAAACTTCCAACCGAAACTACTACCTGGTGGACTACAGACGTGCTATGGCATGTTCTGTCTGATCTGAGAAAATTCATGTGTAGTCGTGGAAATGCACAGGCAAACCTTTAGTTTGAGCTATTCCAAATTGCTTGATTAAGCCCATCAACATTCATATTTTATACTTGTGTCAGGCCCAATCTTAATATTTGTTTGTTTGTTCTAAGTGCCCTGCAGTATCTCGCCCTAAGGAATGAATCAATTCAGAATGGTCTCTGGGCGACAAAGTCTGTAGAGGTAGAGAGAACATTCCTAGATGTTCCCGGGGTTGACTGTGAGTCTGAAAGAAATCTTAGCCTTGATGTTGATAATATAATTGTTGCTGCCCAGTGTGCTATTTTTGGAGCAGACATTGCTGGTATATCAACGCTTGGACTTCAACCTGAAGTTTAACCTAACTTGTGGAAAGCTATTAGTATATGCACTGTTACCTATGACGCGAATAGTGTTTCTTAAACAGCCCAGAATATTGCTTCAGTTATGTACTCAAAGAATTATTACAAAGTATGTTTTACGGCCAAGCAAATTATTCTCGTCTTTTAAAGGCATCTTATTTTCCATATGTTATAAATATTATTGTCCATGGTACTCTCAGTCCATGATAAGTTAGCCGTTCTTTTAAATTTTGAGTATCATATTTCATAACAGGAAACATCTTGACATATTGTTGTTCCTGCCTTCTTGGCTTTACTTACATGACATCTTTGTGTAAATTATTATTAGCAATTATTCCAGTGTATCCAAATTTATCTACAACTGTGCACAGAAAAACCTAATCAAGCTTCAAAAACACCCAGTCATAGATATGAAACAAAACACCAGGTTTCCACTATCAGCTGTGGGAGATTATTATTTGATAATAGCATGGAATGGCAGAAAGTACCACGTTTTAATCACTTGCAACTGATTGTCCCAACACTTCATTATATTGCAGCTCATATTGATGATCTAGATTTGCCTTATATAGGCTTTAAGAAACCATGTGAATATACTGCAATCCTCTTGCTATATGGTACAATAAACTTTATGGGAGACAGACCCGCGGTATATTGTGGTAAAGTGGTTGGTAAAAAGGTGGTATCTCTTACAAATTGGCTTAGAGTAGTTTTGGAAACGCATGGTCACTATATTAGAGGATACATCTAATTTATTTTGCAATATCAATCGGTAAGTGCATTTAGATCAATTGTCTACAGCACGTTACATTATTTTGATGGGCAAATGAATCCAATTTTGCAGTATGAAATGATATAGGTATATACATCATATGAATATGATTACCAGCCACCAGGGTTGCACGAGTTGCTTCGATCCAAATATGAAGTAAGAAAGCATAACTCTATGCCTGTACTTATGTTCTATACTATACACACATTGATCGGTTTTTCTTATATCCTTGAATTAAAAATATATTCCAATGTTGAAGAGTCATCTCCTTTAGTTTTTAAAGACGGACCTCCATCCCATTCTACAACATATGTGTGTGAAACATTTTTGCCAGACACACTTTCTTTCAAATTGAAGCTTCTGAGAACAACTGGTCATTATGCTACATAGCAATGATATATGGCTATAACAACGCAATAAGCAATTTCTATATTGACATGCAAAGTGAAATAGCAAATATGAAACTCATAAAGAAAAACCTGAAGTCAAAGCACGAAAACATCCATGAACTTGTCCCTCTTGAGCCTGGGCACAAGCAATTCATTTTGTGTGGGGTTTTGTTTATTGCTCCTAAGTCAAAATTTATATTTGTTAAAAATGTGACCATAGAATGGACGGGACCTACGATGGATTCAAATTCTACTGGGTGTTACTTTGGGGGCATCATTTTCTACCACGAGAAAACCTTAGGCAATCACAGCATTGGCCCTCTTTGCGCAACAGGGCAACGGGCATAGTGTGTTAGTTCTTTTAAGGTACCATTTGTGTCATCATCCAATACACTGTAACTTCTGTATTGTGCCTACAGTTATGCAGGTATGCTGTCATTTTCCTTGTCAGTCTCTTTTACCCATTGTCTTGGAATCCCACAGATGTTTCAGGAAACAGCCACTAGAATGAACCTAGGCATCAATATAACAGTTATTAAACAGGAACATGTTTCTGTTGTGGTGGTCTATCCTGGCAAAACTTTGTGTCTTGTTATATCACACATTACTGGAGACCTTGAGAAAAAAATCTACAATGATTCGTTTACTACCTCTGTCATTTGACGCTGATGTCACACTTTACACAAACTACATCTCTGAAAAACCAACACGTTTCCGACATTTCTTGTCGAGATTTACGGACAATACTGGGAATATTGTAGTAAAACCATGCAAATAAGTGTTGGTGCCATACCATTATTCCTGTAATTTTATTGCTGTGCAGCTTTTTTTTTTGTTATGGAAGCTGCAGGTTCATGCATTTCGGAAAGGCAAATGTTCGGTTCCACTATTTACGCTCATTTGGCTAAGATAGTTTGCAAGAATATATACCTTCCAAACAAAACTGATTTCATTTTGGTTGCCTATCTCTTTCATGATGAAAGCAACATGACCCAAAAATGGAAAATAGTAAATTCACGATGGCCACGGGCTGTTGAGTACATTATTTATTCTAAATACCCATCGTCAATTTCTTTGAGTCTATCACCTTGTAACACTTTATTTTTCCCGAATCACTCAAATTTGAGAACATTTGTAAGCAAACATTGCTTAGTTTCATGGAATGTTGTGTGCATCGACAGAGACTGATGTCATCTTAGGTCAGTAGTTTATCAGCAAAGGTCCTTTCATGTCCATGTTGTGAAAGTTCGATATCTGAAAGCCCGTTTTTCATCATATGCACATTCTGTAAAGATAAAAACAACAGAATACCCAATAGGCGTTTGGAATTCCTTGGACAAAAGGGCATTTATAGAATTCAAAGAACCTGGAGATGAAGCATTAAGCTACGACGGAGACCTGTTTTATACAAATAATCAGTCTCTTGTTAGCAAACATATACATTGGTCGAAAGCAAGGGGAATATGCAAAAGACATGAAAGCTACTTAGTTACAATAAACAGTCAAATGGAGCATGGTTTTTTGAAGTATAGCATGGCATCTGGTCGTGTAATGAAGCAAACACTCTCCCTGTTGTAGGCTTCGGTTTTCTTCATTGGTCTCAAGTGGCAAAAGGTAGAATTTTGTTCATATTTTAGAAGCATTAATAAAATATTTGTTAGGGACTTGGAACACACACTACCATTTATTTGTAACCGTTATAGAGGAAAATTATTTTATATACATACGGAATAATGCTAGTCTAATGTATCCTTCATATGTATTTGTTTACTGTAGTCTCATGTGAAACAGTGGCTGACCGGCGAACCAATCACATTTACAAATTGGCATCGACCCCATCGCAACAGATTCACTGCAAGGTGTACACACGAAATACTGCATACAGAAAGCTAAATCTTGGTGCAGGGAAAAGTCTGAACACAGTTCAACCATACTGGAGTACATACTTCAAGTGCAATACTTTAACTTATATTTTACCCTATCATGACACTGCCTGATTTACTATTCCATGTAAGAAACCAATGCCAATGGCTGCCTTTACATGTGAGCAGACAAACTTTGATCAGGCGGTATATCATATAAGGTGTCCTTTGTATGAATGTCCACTACAGTGGTCACTTATTCAGAAAACATGCATTTTGGCAAGTCTCAATGCACGGCAAAGCCGGAGAATGATGTATGAGCAAGCATTGGACACTTGTTTTGCTCTGGAGAGCAGAGTACTAAAGTTTAATCTTCAAGATATTTTCAATACAAAATTACTGATGCAAGCTTGGAGTCGCTTGCATCTTTGCAGTGCTAATTGCAACTACCCGATACAATACACATTTTGCGTATGAGCATGATCTTGACTTTCTTAATAAAATGAAGGTGGTGTGGAGATATAGGAATCTTTGCAGTGAAAATTGTCACATCAAAAATATATTCGAGGCAAAATATACAGATTTTGCTAAGTATATCCAAGCAATGGATTTAATTGGCAACCAAAAATATCTGTGGATTTCAATTGCAATCAAAACAGTTAATGATTGTATCTTATCAAATGCTCGGAACTTTCAGTTTATTGAGCCAGGATTTAAAATAAAGGATTACGCCAATTTTTATTCAAAGCTTGGACATCTGAGGTATTGTCCTCATGTAACGTTTATCACACCTTCCATAAACTGTATAATACCAACTGATATTGTGCCAAATGGTGTTATCTGTCACAAAGATATTATAAAATTTGAACGCAGGTGTGGTAACAGACAGTACCTCTGTACCAGTTATGAATGTATTTGACAACACAATGTTTGCGATGGGATACTGGACTGTCGCGGATATAGCGATGAAAAAACTGCCATGTCTGCCATGCACCTCTTGACTTCCAGCGGAAACAGGAGTACCGCTATGCAGTGTGTCTGGAACCTTATTGTAAGTGTTCTTCCTTCTTCTTCCAGTGTTTTAC